>JAVTVY010049193.1:0-22314 GCA_036873755.1 Hanleya hanleyi
AGTTTATGTGTACTTGTTCTAAATTTACTAATTGTTTGTGTCTGATGTGTTCTATCTCGTAAAGGTGTGGTTGTAGTGTGTATTTGTGGTAAACTTGTCTGAGGCGTGTGCGCTTGCCAGAATAGGATATATTTTTTATATTGTATGGTTGACCATCAATCACAGATTCAAACAAGAACAAAAACTATCAGGAAGGCGATTAAAGTACTGTATACAGACTATGTCGATTGGTATTCATGAGAATTTTCGAAGAATGTGCAATAGGGTTGTATATTAAACAACAATACAGATTACTACAAGAATGCGTTATGTACTAGAACATACATCTGAGAATTACATGTTTTATTCACAACATGTGAAAATTTAGAGTTCACACACAGTCACAAATTCGCATCGGTTAGAGGCAATATATGTAGTATAGTCATCAGTTCACAAGTACAGATAGGTAGTACTGACCCCATCGGGAAGGACTTTTCGTTTCGGATAGAAGAAGGTGAAGGCATCTCGTTGCTGTATGTACGAACGCATTTGATGAGCTGCCACACGAAATGCTCGATTGGTCCCACTTGCACTGACGCGGTTTTGAAGCACGTCCAGGTAGAGAGCTTTGTTAATGGTGGGGTCTCGTCGATTGACGCCCTTGCAGCTGAACTTGTTTTGGTCTTCACCGTAACAGTAATAGGTTTTTGAACACAGGGTGATCATGGCATCATCACTCCATTCCAACTTGAATAGGCCTGGAGTGCGTTTATCGTGGTTGTAATGGTCGCGTCGAGGCAGCCATTGATCCCGTTCCGCTTCATACTGGACTCGTAGTTCCGGTTTCACAAGTGACTCCCAGTCTGCATTAGAGACACCCATATAGGTGGAATCTGTGTCCATTTCTATCAACTGCCAATCGCTCTGGTCGAAATACACGTGTATAAAGTCATAGAGGAACTCCAACATCCGGAGTTTGGCCATGTTGTACACCATACACCCGATTTGGAGGGGTAAGTTGTAGTGCGTGGTCTTTTTGGCAGAGGTAACCTCGTAGGTATCACCATCAATGACGTGGACGGAACGACACAGCGGCGAGTTGATTTTTGCTCGCGCTTGTTTCGTAGTGCATATGTTCACGGTGACGTGGCGGGCTTGATTCGTTACAGTTTTGCCATAAAAACTGTTCCCCGCGAGTTTCCAGGACTCAACGATAATGGCCTTACTGGGATCCTTATCACCTTGACGACGAGCGGTGGTTACGGTGTCAGCGACGCCGGAAAAACAGGCATTGGGTACATACTGCATGACTTGATAGACTCGTGTGACCTCGAGACCGTGGCTCATATACCAGCGCAGAAGTGGTGTGCCCAGTAAGATTTTTTCAGCCCACATACTGCCTATCAACATCTGACGCGGTTGTTGAAGTACTTCATGCTCCTCGGCGTAGGCCCCCATGGTGTCTCCAATATCAGCTCGACTCACCAGCGTGTTTTTAAAAATGGGTGGGCACTCTGCAAATTGTGGCTTCAGGGCGTCGGGGACATGCAGGTCACATTCTATAAACCCTTACAGGGTCTCCGTACGCACGGCTTCAAGGATCTGTGGCGTGGTGAGAATACGACGACGACTGAGCGGGTACTCGTGCTCTTTCAGGAAATTACGCAAGTGTGGGAGGACCTGGCACATGGTATGGAATTCGCATTCCCACATTTCTATCAGATGATACCCCAACTCTTGAATATAATCAGCATTGTCCACTACTTCCACCTGTAGCTCTTTCATCGATTTCCCACGGCGATCGTTGTAGTGACCGTGGGAGAACTTGCAACCGTGCCCGTGCCAATAGCACCCGTAAAACTGAAACACTGTAGGCGTTCCATTCACCAGGGCAAACCCATCGACAGGCAGTTGGCGATCTCCTACTCGCTTTTCTGCGGCGTTGGATTGGTGTCGGATAGAAATACCGCGTCGATGGGCTTCCCAGTCCAGCCACTGGTCGGCGATATGTCTGTGGGACCGTTGTGGTTTGAAATGCTGGCCTTCCGCTAACCACCGCGTATAGTGACCGCTTGGCATGGGTTGAGCAATAGCCCACAAATACAGTGCATTCGCATCAAAGCCGATGATTTTGTCGCACACTTTCCCACCTCGAATGGTCGTCACATCTCTCTCGTGGTACCGGTGAAATACGAGGCTTGGCCCGCCCACAATGTTATCTCGCAAACAATCATGCATATCTTCATCTTTTTGTTGAATGAGCGAGAAGTAAGTAGAACAGTCTTGAAAGAGATACCGAAGAGCCAGGCCAGGTAAACTCAAACACTCTTTGAATATGTCGACGTGCATTTGGTTGCGAAACAGTTGCGCCATTTTCTCAGCCGCTTCGAGGAAGGGTACGACATCCAGATTGTTGTAATATACCAGAAAATCTCGCAAGGTCTCCATGTGTTGGTCGTTCCATACCTGTTGCAGTTCAGTGTAGGTTTCTTCAGGACATTCTTCTTGCTTCAAATCATCGAAAAACGCGGTCCGGGATGGTAACTCTGTTTCCTCCAAGCGGTCGAGTGTCGACATGTAAGTGTAAGGGAACCTCCCTTTGGCTTGTTCACAGTCATAGGCCTTCACCCACTGCGCATAACTATAATTGGGCGCCAAATAATTCCGAACATCCAGGAAATTCAGTGACGTGGTAGTAAGCGCCATGTGATTATTAATCTTTTTGATCACACTCTTGACTTCACCGGACTGTGCCAAATAAGGGTACAAAAACTCCTTCACCATGTTGAGGTCGTAACGTCCAGAATTAAACCCGAGCACGGGTAACTGAGTCAGGTACTGCATGAACCGGGCTTTCAGTCTTTCCGCATACGGCTTGAGGCTTTCGACTGCCTTCTTCTCCTCGGTCTCCATTTCCGTTTCCTCGATCTGAGTCTCCATGTCCGACTCTTCTCTGTCACTGAACGATACACCCTGCGGTTGAATGTCCTGCCCACTCTGCTCCATCTCCGTCTCCTCGGTCTGAGTCTCCATGTCCGACTCTTCTCTGTTACTGAACGATACACCCTGCGGTTGAATGTCCTGTCCACTGTGCTCCATCTCCGTCTCCTCGGTCTGAGTCTCCATGTACGACTCTTCTCTGTCACTGAACGATACACCCTGTGGTTGAATGTCCTGCCCACTGTGCTCCATCTTCGTCCCCTGGGTCTGAGTCTCCATGTCCGACTCTTCTCTGTCACTGAACGACATACCCGGCTCGGGAATTCGATCATGGAGTTCGTCCAGAACATTCTGAAACTTGATTACCAACAGCTCCGTACTGCGCGCGCTCACCGCCTCTAAATATTCCATCATCCGCGTGATCAGGTCATGGGGGTTACCGGTCGATACGAAACATACAGGGGCAGCGTCATAGCCGGGCACGTTGGTTGAAATGCTGACACTCAGCGGGATATGACGCTGTGTCCACTGCGTTTTGGCGGAGGTAGTGTCCATGGGTTCCAAAATCGCTTCAAAGTCATAGCACGCTCGGTAGGGAAAATAACGGTCCTCGTCCGCCACCACAAGACCCTCATCAGCTAGGTCTTCAAAGATAGTAGGCTTATTGTGGTAAACACCTCCAGGAAATTTCCGTTTCACAGCGTTCGTACAGATTTTCTCGTGTCGGTGTAAATCCTGAGACTGTTTAAACACCCGCTGGCATTGAGTGCAGCTGAAAGATTGGGCGAAGAGGCTCATATTGTAGATGAGGGAAAAGTGACTGACTCCACCATAGTCGTAGACGTTCACCTTCATCGTGGACGCGTATCGTTCTGAAGAGCGATGCACCAATTCAGCGACAAATTCAGGGTTCTCCTCGCCTTCCCGTAGTAATCGATAGACAAAGATATTCACCTTGAAGAGGGATTCGACGACATCCAAATGTTTGAAGGGGACACCTCGGAACTGCCGTTTATCCATATCTTGTTCCTCTAGATACTCTTCCCAATAGCAGTTGGCCACTCTATCACACGCCTTGGGATTACACTGGTCCAAATGTATAGCCAAACAGCGAAACAAGCATTTCCGGTCTTTGTAGGGTCCTTTTGCTCCGGCCGTTAACGCATACAGGCCTTTTCGTCGACTCAGCCAAGGTGGGAGAATGACGGGAGCACCGATCGGATGATTCCGCAATTTCGTCACGTAGAATGTGACGTTGGTAACCATTTCCACCAACCATTTCGTGTTCGGTCGCTGCAGGCGGGCCCACTCCAACGGGTCTAATGTAGTCAGTTGCTCGATCACCGGCTCCAGGGAAATAGCGTCCGTCACCGTAAAGGGCTGGTCAAATACATGATTGTTGTTGCTCGGATAGAAATAGCGCAGTTGATTGGTCTCCTTGTGCCGAAGAATGTATCCAAAAGTCATATTGATCCGAAACGCCGTGGATTGGTCTTTGAAAATACGCTCCACATAGGACGGAAGATGTATCAGCTCCACCAGTCGGAAATTGTACAAATCCAGTATGGGCCGTTGACGGTGAAAGCAATGGCGAATGGTATTCCAATGTCGCCGGTATATGGCACTCACGGACTGGTCTTCTGGTAATGCTTCATCGGCAGGCACAGCGGGATCTCCTGGAAAATGTTGTTCTGGTCTCGTATTGTTGTCGGCTCGTCTCAGGGGAGATCTTGAACGATCACGACTCATGGCGGAAAGGAACACAGGTAGATGAGGTAGACAGGCTGGTCAGGCGGGCAGTGGTCAGGTACAGCGTCAGGCAGGCAGTCTGTAGGCAGGCAGGGGTCAGGCAGGCAGGCAGGCAGGTCCGTTAGGCAGGCTGGAGGCAGGCTAGAGGCTGGCAGTGGTGTGGTCGATACCTTCGGATGGTCAGTGAAAATGTTGGTACCGACTTGAAAACGGACCCCTTTTTATAGCGAAAAACTTGGCACTGAGTCAATTGGCAACCAGCCAATTGGATGCCTGCCAACAGTACCCGGATGTTGGCACCAGGCCAATATCCGACCCGTCTCAAACTTGGCACCCAGCCAATTGGATACGTGCCAACGGAACCCGGCTGTTGGCCTCCAGCCAATGCTGATGCAATCCAATATGACAGAGCCTATAGGACGGACACCCAGCCAATTATAAAACTTGGACACTTCAAGGTAAGCCCATTTTACATGTATTAACGTTTTAAATGTATTAAATGTATTAAATGGCTTCAATACACACCCGCCCTATTGGTTCGCCGCACTATTCTTTCTCGTGGACTGTTTTCCTCCCCACCCAGAGGTGTCATTCGGCCCCACAACCCGATCACTTGAACCCTAATAGTACTCCGCCTCCAAGATTAATATACTACACGGTACGCGACCACGCAAAGGTCAAAGGTCAACGCTAAGTACTTCCCCGAGGTCAATATGGTTTTCACCAGAGGTCACGCTCCATTCACCCATACCGGAAGTGACGTCATAGGTCACGCGACACAGACAAGTCTGGACATGTCCAAAGGTCACGTGACCTTGTATCCGAATTCAACAGACTAAACCGCTGCCACATTGGTAAAGTTTTTTTTCCAAATTCAAGATGGCGGCCAAACTCTGGCAGAGGTCACTTTCCAATCTCCAGCGCCAACGCCTCAAGTTTAAGTGCAAAGAGGTCAAGTTGACTTTAAATCAGTAGACAACACTACTTATGTTCTAAACGGTATTAGCAACCGTTTAGTTCTAAGAGAACAGTTGTGTAAGGATTTTTGAATTGGACACTGTGTTTTCCGAATTTGAGGCAATACTACGTCAACGAAGTATAACGCTGGCCAACTGACCATGACCATGGTTTTCCAAGTTGGCATCCTACTATCTTGAGGAGAAGCCTCTTGACCCCTCATTTCTTAGAAAATATTAGCTTTTCCTATCAAAATTGAGGCATTTTTCATAGAATTCCTATATATAATCTCATACATCAGTGTAGGGTTAAGTCATTATAGTACATCGTATAAATTCCTGAATTATGCACAATTTAGCCTGGCGATCCCTGAATATTATCCTTTATTTTGAATGTTGAAGGTTTGTCGAAATATAAGAAAAATGACATTTTATTCTTAAATTGTCTGGAACAGTAAACGAACAGCTATTTTACGACATCCTAAGTTTGGGAAAAGCGCTGAAAAATTATAGAATATACGACTAGAAGAAAAAAGCAGTATCAGAAAATTAAAACAAAATTGAATATACAATTCTAAAACTAGAAACTATTGCAAAAAAAAACTGGATAGGAAGAAAACTGCAACAACTAATGATGGAAAAAAGAAAATAATTAGAAATAATAAGAAATACCAAAGTTGAAAGAATTACGATGAGATCGCCCACAGAATGCCATGGAGAAAGGTGAAAAGCCTACTAAATATTTTTGCTACATTGGAGTAAAAAAATTATATTAATAAAACAATTCCTAATATTGAAAACGAAAGCGGATATATTACTGACTAGTAGGATTCATAGAATACAACGGTGTTATATGAATAGGTCTGTGGATTATGGATGCGAAAATTCTTTAAAGGAAGGCGGGGCGCTTGTATTCTATGAGAGAGAGAGAGAGAGAGAGAGAGAGAGAATTAAGGTTTAACGCGACGTTAAACCTTAAGTCACTCTCTCTTAAAGAAAATCACCGTGTCATCGGCATGCATAAGCAACATAACTTTTAACAGTACCTACATATATCACCATTTTCTATTTCAATAAATTGGTTACCTTCGTCAGTTAAAAACTCTTCTAAATCATTGACAAAAAGGGCAAATAACAAAGGGGAAAATTCCTCCTTGGCGCACTCCCTGTCTACTACAAAAAATTCAGACACACGACTTAATATAATTACACATATTTTTAAACAAGCGTAGTATTTTACCATCTATACCTAAATCTAATAGTTTCTTCCATAGTCCGACTCTCCATACAGAATCGAACGCTTTTTGGTAATCAACAAAAACACAACATAGTTTTTTCTTGCGATTGAGAAATGGTTCTATCAAACACTTAAAACACCAGTAAATACCTTTCCAAGGCAACTAAGTAGAGTTATACTTTTCTGGATCTTCTGGGTTTCCTGTCTTTGTATATATTGGTAGTAACTCTACCAATTTCCAGAATCTTGTTGAATATCGCTACATACAAACGTTATCCTTTTTCAAAAGTGCACTTAATATGTTCGTTTGCTATTTCCTCTATGCCTGTGGATTTACCAAGTTTAAGCTCGTCTGTTACGGATTTGATTTCGAGCTCAGTTGTAGGCATACTCAAATAATCATCACTAAATGCTGTAAAATTACTATCATCTCCATCGTCATCATCAATATCATCATCATCATCAATTTCATTCTAACCTTTCAAGTGCTCTAACAAATTTTCCATGGTCGCCTTACAGCTGTTATTTCGAGACTTCTCATTTAACAATTTCCAGAATTTTTTAGGATCGTCTTTTTTTACATCTCTTAATTTGTTCCTTCAACAAACTTTTATACTGTGAGTCAGCCCTGGTCATATTCCTCGTATTATTTACCTGCCTGGAGCACACTATTCAAGTTACGAAGTATCTTTCTTTTGTTGTTAAAGTTCTTTCTAGCTTCTTGACAGTTGTTATTGAACCATTCTTTATTGTTTAGATTAGTTTTTTTTAGCTACATTCAACTTCTTTCTAACACAAAACACTTGTTTAGATTTGGAATGGAACAACTGGGTTAAATTATCCACAGTCTCCTCAACATTCGTATCACCAGATTCTAATTTAGCAATGATTTCCTCGATATCTGTCATATCAAATTCTTCACAATATTCATGTTCTTTATCTTTCATGAACTCCCTGAGACCAACTGTTTGATACCCATTCAATTCTCTATTTACATTAACGGGCTTATTAAACGAAATACAAAAATTTATTCCACAATGAATATCTGGAAAAAGGGGGTTAAAGTCTTCAACTTCGAACATATATATATCAGCCGATACTATTACATAATCTGCGATTGTACGCTTAGAAGTTGTGGATTTTTTCTACGTTACCATATCTACCGTTAGCAATGAATATACCATGCGATTTACACAGTTCTAATAAGCGCCGCCCATAGGCATCTATTCTATGTACATCGCAAGATGTTCTAAATTCTGACACATCCTTACCTGTCAAATGAGTCACGTCGCCTATTATATTAATTACTTCGTCATCTAAGTAATTATGCAAACACATGAATTCATCAAAACGAATATAATCTTCAGTTGTCGCAGTATGCGAATTAAAATCTCCGCAGAGACATACTGCACGATCACCTCGAAGATTCAGCATCTCGCATTCGATGTCGGTAAATCAATAAACGAGTATTTGGAGTCATCGGGTGAGATATACATATTTCCTAGAAGCACATTTTTGCCCAAATTAAACAGCTGTTTATCAACCTCAAACCATTGTACGTTTTCGCATTTCGTCTTCAAAGTTTGACAGAACTATCTAGTGACAATTTCACGCATGTTACCGAACCTCTCGATGCGCGTATTGATAACTTTTTTTCTGTTTTTGTCCCCCGCCGCAACGCGGCCGGGGACTTTAAAATGGTTCTTGCTTCTATGTGTCCGTGCATGCACGGACATGTCCGTGCAAATACTTCGTAAGCAATAACTTCTAAATGCTTTGTCGGATTCTTCCGAAATTTGGCATCTGCATTCTTTGCGACAAGACGTCTCTTGGTATTACGTTTCAGCAAGATCCGCCTGTAGGTGGCGCCACTGGGGTCTTGTTCCAATCTTTAGTGCATGTCCGTGCAAATACTTCGTAAGCGATAACTCCTAAATGCTTTGTCGGATTCCTCCGAAATTTGGCATCTGCATTCTTTGCGACAAGACGTCTGTTGGTATTACGTTTCAGCAAGATCCGCGTGTAGGTGGCGCCACTGGGTCTTGTTCCAATCTTTAGTGCATGTTCGTGGATGTTCGTGCAAATGCTTCATAAGCGATAACTCCTAAATGCTTTGTCGGATTCCTCCGAAATTTGGCATCTGCATTCTTTGCGACAAGACGTCTGTTGGTATTACGTTTCAGCAAGATCCGCCTGTAGGTGGCGCCACTGGGTCTTGTTCCAATATTTAGTGCATGTCCGTGCAAATACTGCGTAAGCGATAACTCCTAAATGCTTTGTCGGATTCCTCCGAAAGTTGGCATCTGCATTCTTTGCGACAAGACGTCGCTGGTATTACGTTTCAGCAAGATCCGCCTGTAGGTGGCGCCACTGGGTCTTGTTCCAATCTTTAATGCATGTCCGTTCATGTTTGTTCAAATCCTTCGGAAGCGATAACTTTCGAACAATTTGTCGGATTTCTTCGAAATTTGGTAAATGCATTCCCTGCGACAAAACACCGTTGCTGATGCGTTTCAGCAAAATCCACCCGGAGGTGGCGCCACTAGAGTTCATTCCATTATTCCATGCTGCAAGTGATAACTTAGAAACACTTGCTCGAATTTCTTTGAAATATCCTACATAGAATAGAATAGAATAGAATTTATTAACCAATCAGGTGCCCACGTGGAGCGTACAATCAATACCCCTCCCCCCTTTCTTTGATACAATTGATTCAAACAAACATGTACAACACACAAGAAAGTTACAAATTTCTCCAACACTGAGATCTGTTTATCATTATGAGGATCAAAGGCTAACTAGCGTTTATGAGACATGTTATTATATAATACATGTACAAATAAAGCTACCCGGAAAGTTCAGACATATGTACCTTTCTGGGTAACATGAGAAACGTTGCGGCTCATCGGATTCTTCTCAAATTTGGCATGCATTTACCATGCCAGGAGCTGTTGCTTGGGATTGCCTTTCGCTCACTTGCACTCACAGGTGGCGCCACCTGGTGGCAACATCACAAATTCGTTTCCGGGTAATAACTTGAGAACTGACCATCGGATTCTTCTCAAATTTTGTATGAATGTACCGTGACATAAGATGTCGCTTGATAATGCATTTCACTGACTTGCGCCTAGAGGTGGCGTCACCTGGTGTCAAAATCTAAATTTGGTTTCTGGGCAATAACTTGAGGACCCTCATCGGATTCTTCTCAAATTTGGTATGCAGATGTCCCCACGATACCATGTTCCTTGGGATTGTATTTTCCCCGCTTCTGCCTACAGGTGGCGTCTCCTGGTGGAAAAATTTTGTTTCCGGGCAATAATTTGGCAACTGCTCATCAGATTATTCTCAAATTTTGTATTCATATGTGACCCGCCCCAAATAACATGAACACCGGTGGGCATCTAGTACCGGCAATAACTTGAGGACCCCTCTTCAGTCTCAAAGTTCATATGCCGATACCATGACATGAGATGTCATTTGGGATTGTGTTTTGCCTGCTTGCACCTACAGGTGGTGACTCCTTGTGGCAAAGTCTAAATTTGGTTTCTGGGCAATAGGTTGAGGATGCCTTCATATTCTTGTCAAATTTAGTTTGCAGATAATATGCCATGAGTTGTCTCTTGGGGTTGCATTTCGGTTACATAATTTTCATGCTACATGGTAAAGAAAATATATTACAGTAGCAATCAACATTCAGTCAGCCATTCGGAGTTGATCTCAAAACCTGGGAAGGTGGAAAGACCCCTCTGCTTCTTACGCCTGTGAAGTAGCTGTTGCCATCCTCATGAATATCTTCTGAAACCGACAGCGCTTATAAATATTGCTGCCATTTTGGCGGGGGACCTAGCATCCTCTGGCTGCTTGTTGAAATAAATTTTATAACCTAACTTTTCAAATTCCCCTCCTAATTCGCCAATATCTGCATCATCCGTTTTACTCTCGGTAACAGTATCACTATGGCCCATCTGTGAAATCAGCACATTTTAGTCTATGTTTCAACCACCCTCACTGTTAAAGGAGATGGTACGATAAGGCGGCATGTGAAAGTTCTAGCTCGATCGCGATATGATTTTTGTTATGACATGAATCTGAAATCCGCAGTATGTGCTATTTCGTGAAAAAAGGGTCTGAATCGAGTCATTTAATTGGACATTTAGGCTGGAAGTGAAGATGTAATGCCACAACACATTACCAGGTGAAATTGCGTTTTGGTCCAAATGTGTGGTCTTCGTGTCTAAATGTGTGTCTAATTGACTCGATTTAGACCATTTTTATCACGAAATAGCACATGCTGCGGATTTCAACTTCATGTCAAAACTATATAATCATTACGTATTGCGTACATATATTTTCTCTTGCCGTTAAATTACAAACAAATTATTTTTAGAACATTTTATATTTTTCGAATGCAACCGCACCACGTATAGGCCGAAATGTTGCCCTATCGTACCATCCCCTTTGATCGCCGTCCTTCTGGATGCGTATATATCGTGCGTGTAGATCGTACTCTACACCTGGCCAAAAGCCCATCCTTGCCATTCCCTGTGAACTTTGACCAGTAGACTGCTCGTTATTCTGGATGTCCCGCAACAAATTAAATCTGTTGTGCCTCGGGATTTGGTCATTGTGGGGGTTAGCGTTTGCGAATCGGGTACCGGCACCCGTATTTTCTCTTCTTCCGTTTCCGAAACCCCTCTGGTACGTTGTGGCGATCTCCCTTCTTGTTGATCCATCTCTTGTGTACGGGCGCAGGCCCGCAAAACAAGAGTTTTTTTTGGGGGCGTGCTATGGGTGAAGTGTCGAAATATTGGGTCTCTAAATATATATAACCCCATGCTTTATATAAATCAACATAAAGGTGAGAAACGGACTTTGGGTGAATCGAGAAATAAACAGTTTACCGCCAAACAAAATACACCAGCATATTCTACAAGTATCACTTTATATATTCCCGTCGTCAAATTAGTAAATTTGTGCAATTTTTTACCTTTGCCGGGCGATTCAAAATCCAACGTAACTGTCCGTCCATCTAGGAACAGATTATGGCGGGCTTCGTTCTCAATTCTGATTGGTCAGTCGCGACACGCCTTCGGCAAGAGAGGTCACGCACTAATCAGCTGTCGCGACTGACCAATCAGAATTGAGAACGTAGCCCGCCATAATCTAACTGCTCCTAGATGAACGGACAGTTACGTTGGATTTTGAATCGCCCGGCAAAGGTATAAAATTGCACAAATTTACTAATTTGACGACGGGAATATATAAAGTGATACTTGTAGAATATGCTGATGTATTTTGTTTGGCGGTAAACCGTTTATTTCTCGATTCACCCAAAGTCCGTTTCACATCTTTATGTGGATTTATAAAAAGCATGGGGTTATATATAGAGACCCCATATTTCGACACTTCACCCTAATACCACCGCCCCCTCCCCCCCCCCAAAAAAAACCTCTTGTTTTCGCGCCTGTGTGTACGGGTGACGATCTCGTCTGGGTGGCACATATAGTTTACTGTCAATATAGACCAATCTACGCCTCTCCTCAAATCCACACCTGTAGATCAACCTCTCCAACAAGGACTCACTTCTCTCTGTCGGCTTGTGCACTCGAAGACGTAGTGGTGAACCGTTTCAGGAACATTGCAGACATCGCAGTCTGCCGAAGTCAAGTTGTGTTTAGTTTAACCCGGTGGTGTGTCAGCTTTGTGTGTCCACTGGGAATCTGGTTGAGATGGCTTTTGTTCCCGACGTCTGTGTTTGTGGATAAACTTCCTTGTGTTTGGTTTCTTAATCACAGACTGGACACTGGTCACTTTCCTGGAGTCGTCAACACGTCGTTTGAACAAATACGATTGGTCATTTGCAGTCCGGGACTGATAACATTACATTCCTCATCAAGCAACCTAAACTTTGACCGATTCTGGATGGGGTCATACCGAACTCTCTTAGACTGCAAGCAGTGCAGAGAACAGAGATGTGTATATTTCTCCAGAGGCCATATCAATATTACAAGCGTCTGTTCCGTCATTCAATATTCAGCCGTCGTCCACTAAGGAATCCCCGCGTTCTCTTTCATATAACAGCGTTAGCAACAGAAAAAAAATCAAAAAATCATAGTATACATAAACATAGGATACATTTCTGCTGGAGAAGCGGTCAACAGTTCCAATGATGCCGGTAAGACAATAGTATTCTTAATTCACATGAAGTCGTTATCTAGAGAATGATGTCTCTGTCACGCCTTGACTGTGCCTGTTCATATGAACGCCATGACGATCTTGAAGTAAATGGTGTCATACGGCCCCTAGCCCCTTGTTAAGCGGAATTAGGCACAAGTTACGAAACATAATGCCATAGGTATTGAACGCTACGCTTGTATTTGCCGTCAACATGCAATATGTATCGCTAAATTGTGCAGTAATGTTTTCTGACGTTTCCACCACCCTTTTAATGTTGCGTTTAATGCCATACTCCAAGCTGGGCAGCACGGATTAACAAAGTTGGGAGTTGAACATCTGTATTTCACCCAAACAAAATCTGACAGGGAACGAAGAGCCCCAAAAGCTGCCGACTGTCTCACGTTACAATACTCTACAAATTTCAGCATCAATGCACGCAGAGTATGCTGATGATAATACAATATTGCGAACTGGTTCAAACTTAGACACCCTTGTAGATGAGATGAATAGGGAATTTGACACTGTTGGAAGAACATGGTTTAGGAATATTGGAATATTGTCGTCCGCAAACAAAACCTTTGGATTACTCTTTGCCCCACCGAATGATCAATCGTGAAAGAACGAGATATCCATTTGTCTGAAAGGGGAGAAATGTAACATGGTAAGATCGAAAACGTTCCTAGATGTCATGTTGAAAGTGAAGGAAGATTTAAAAAGACCGCTCACAAGAAGGCGCGGCCAACTGAAGGAAAAAATTAAGAACGCCTCCGAAAAAGAAGGCTGTTACCATCTGAGATTAAATATTTCACAGAACCGCTCAATAAAAGGACCGCTGCAAACTGAAGGTAAAGATTTAAGAAGACCGTTCAGTAAGAAGGTCACTTGGGCGATCCGAAATGGATGTTTTAGGAAATGTTTGTCCAAGCTCACATACATATAATTGAGATACTTTTCAATGTGTATGTGTTTCAGAACATGTCCTCTAGGTTAAACCATACTGAGCGAAGACTTTGGCCTAATTGCCTTGAACGTGACCTACCCAAGGCAAATTTGTCAAATAACATCGAATGACACACTGTTATATATTATACGACCAAGGATATATGTGTACTTTGACGAGAATCCTTCCGATGTATATAAAAAATACACCGCCATTGTCCGTACTCACGTTAACGGATGTCTTATCTGTGAGTTACTACACGCTTAAAACTAAAGTGTTGAAACTTACTCGTAAAGTGTTGAAATAACCCTTTAAGTGCGTCCACAGGGACAACACTTAAAGAGCAGTCCCTGTGGACACACTTAAAGGGTTATTTCAACACTTTACGAGTAAGTTTCAACACTTTAGTTTTAAGCGTGTAAGGTAACGCATCGATATTGCAATAAGCCTTAAGATACATCCGCAATCATGTGACTGGAGCGAGGGACGTTAAGCCCTCAATAATCATTACCTCATATACTCTCTTTATGTTGAACTATAAGTCGTCTGCGCATCTGAGAGAATTCGGTATACATGTATATGAAAGCAAAATCGACCTATTACGACGTTGAGTAGGCCATTACTACTCTGAGCATGGAGTTTGTCTTAATAACCGTCATGCTCGGATCATCCCAGGATATAGAGTACCGTATCAACAAATCCACATTTTCTTGATACAATCAAATATTTTCATAACGTGTTCATATGTTTAGTTTCGTTTATGAGAAGCACTTCAATCAACGTGTTTGAACATTCCCTTACCTCTAAATACCTCTCAGATCAGATAGATAGCTTAAAACCACATGGTGTATCGGAAGGTAGTTGTCCCATTTTAACGTACTGAATCACATGTCACTTATCAAGCGATAAAGGGTGGCGTAAACACTGTCAGAAAGATTAGAGACAATCTGACTCAATAATTTTGGGTATAGACGTGACAGACCCCTTGAGTCCAATTCGATTTTTACCCAAACGTTTGAGTCATTTTAACCTATAGATTTTGGATAAAAATCGAATTTGACTCCATCTTTCCAAAGTGTACTAATTTTGTGGAAATATGAAGGGTAACAGACTAACCTATTGATATGAAAAAATAAAAAGGGTGGCACATTTAAGACTAGCTAAGTTAAATGGTCACTATTTGAAGCAGATAGAGGATATCTGCTTCACCTGACGAAGCAGATTTCCACTATCGCGAAAGTTCGTGACCAATTAACTTAGCTAGTCTTAAATGTGCAACCCTTTGTTAATCTTTTATACTACACAGACTAACACGGCTACCACCAATTTCTAATAAACTATTGATGAATTTGCCATTGTTAGATTTTGCCGTGATTTATGGCCCAATCCAGGGAATGTACTTCGAAGAGCTTTTGCCATTAAGATCGGATTTTGCCAAGTTTACATGGCTTCATTCGTTCCTACTACGCCATGAATCCCCTTACTGAACTTACATGTACACTTCGGGACAACACAGCTCCATGGGTCGTACGGCTCTATCCGGCAGTAAAACAACCCTTCCCACTCTCTGTCCACTGCTTTTATCGAGTTCGGCAGTTTCATTGCAGTGAAGAGGGGGTCCGTCTGCAATCAGTCTTCAAACATCAACGGCCGGTCGAATTTCTTCTGGGTATCGCCATTATCTTCGTACGGGTCACGCATGATACGTTGCCGATCACGTGACACGTACGAATATAATGGAGGAGAAATTCAACCGGCCGTTGATTTTTGAAGACTGATTGCAGACGGACCAGCTCTTCACGGCAATGAAACTATTTGCCGAACTCGATAAAAGCAGTGGACAGAGAGTGAGAAGGGGTTGTTTTATTGCCTGATAGAGCCGTACGATCCATGGAGCTGTTTTGTTCCTGACTGTACATGTAAGTTCAGTATAGGATTCATCGCGTAGTAGGAACGAACGAAGCCATGTAAACTTGGCTTGATCGGATCCAGTTACAAGGGGTTTATTACTTGATTAACGGCATTATGCAAGGGCAGGTAATTGGATCCCAGAAGAATTGGCCTGTAGAGAATGAACTTCACGTGATCCTTAATTGGCCGGTTTATGAACATTTGAGGGTCGATATTATGTCTGAAATTAGATTTATTTATGGAGAATCTTTTAAAACAATGTCTGAGAAAGAATTATTATGTGTAATTCTATCTTTAGAAGCGTTAGTTAAAGCATCAGCCAAAACCTGCCATAGAATACTCGAACGCCGCAGAGGTGTCCTTCATGGATAACCTATTTCATTGTCTAGTCTAAGTAACTTATTTGTTAATATGTTTGTGTATTTTTTAATTGGATGTGTCTCCCATAACTCAATATAGAGTGGCCCCTGAACATATCAGGGGGTCAGGTATATCAAAGATCGTGGGCCATGGATCGATTAGTTTAAGTGCACAACCACCCTTTGTGTTGTGTGATGGGATATATATATTCAGTTTCTCAGCGGTCTATGAATGTCAAGTTTAGACATGATAATTGATATTATATGCCGGTTATATGGCTATACCCTATCTAAAACGCAAATAAGTATATAGGAAAATCTTATTATCACACACAAAACTGGCCAAGTAACTGTCGAACCTTGTTCCCAAGTCGCATGCTATCCCAAAACGGATTTCACAAGACCAGGAACATGGGAGCAAGAGCGAATGTAATCTAGTAGGAAAAGTCTGTCCAAGTCTATTGTTAATTATTTCTGACAGTTTTCAAGTCCTGTGTCTCATAGGACATATAGTAGCTGAACTAGGAACCAAAAGCCTACAACGATCCATACTGAGAAATACCATGATCTTATGTTTTCCGATATCATCATATGTTAGCTACGTTTCCTTCTATATAGGTAGGTAGGTAGGTTTTATTCACTTAATGATACTGAGCCCTCCTGACTGAAGAAAACGGCCATTTATTCCTACGAAGTAGGCTACAGATCGCAAATTGTCCGGTAATGAGTCAGTGAGTCAGTCAGTCCATAATCCGTCGGCAAAATAAGCGAGCAAGAGAAATCACGACATTGAACCTGTATTTTTGGCATGAACGCATTAGGCATTGGGCTTCAGCAAGTTCTGAGCTGACCGAATTCTGATATAAATTTGATTTATAATTATTTTTTTTTATTATTTATTGATAGCTCATATGAGTGCACTGTCATGCCCATTGGAACCCTTGGCTGCTTCAATTGCATATATAACACAGTACAAAAACGTGATGGATAAATGAAAGCCAGAAATGCTAATTTTCCATCATTTCCAGTTAGTAATATCTACACTGGTTATTACTCAGACAACTTGCCATTCTTAATACACACAACTGTGGTATATTGTTATATATATGTACATGGCAGTGTGACTATGCGTCACAGGACCTACGAAGTAAGGTAGGCGTTAGGACAGGCACTGAGCTCTTTGCAATCCCACCCCCTCACCCCCCCCCCAACCGGCCCCAAGTTGAAATCCTGCCTATATTAAGATGGGCCCAAGTCAGAATCACCAGAGATTTTCATAAAAAAATCACCAGAAATTTTCGATTAAAACACTATTGAATATTTTGTTGAAGATCATGGGATTAAAATGAATAGTTTTTGAATGATTGCCAAGAGTTCGTCCAATGCCTACCTCATTTGGTATCGGTAGTGATAGTCACACTGCCATGTTTTATTACCCAGTTTCAATATTCCACATTAAACCTTCCTTCTATTGAAAAAAATCAATTCGAAGTCCAATTTAAACATGGCAGTGTGACTATGCGTCACAGGACCTACGAAGTAAGGTAGGCGTTAGGACAGGCACTGAGCTCTTTGCAATCCCCCCCCCTCCCCCCCCCCCCAACCGGCCCCAAGTTGAAATCCTGCCTATATTAAGATGGGCCCAAGTCAGAATCACCAGAGATTTTCATAAAAAAATCACCAGAAATTTTCGATTAAAACACTATTGAATATTTTGTTGAAGATTAAAAGTGATGGGATTGAATGAATAGTTTACCAGTTACTGTGCTGATGTGAATCTGTGACACACCAACACACTCCGTGGCAGTGATTCTGTGACACACCAACACACTCCGTGGCAGTGATTCTGTATCCCTTAATCAAGGAATCAGAATTTGAAATGACAAGAATTTTTTTAACATAATTACACATGTAATGTTTTTGTTTAAATTACACCCCCAGTTGAAATCCTGCCTATATTAAGATGGGCACCGCCCAAGTCAGAATCGCCAGTGATTTTCATCAAAAATCACCAGAAATTTTCATCAAAAGTAGGTCAGCTCAGAACGATCGCCGATTTAATTTTACAATTTTTTAATTAAAGGAAACAGATTGAAGAATATAGGTTCAGTAGATTTCAAGCTTTACGTGTAAAAATACATTTACATCTCTTTAATGGTTTTCAGTGCCCTTGTCCAGGATCAAAACAACTTTTTGAATCACATTATTTTCCCAACAATACAACAAATTTTTATATATAGTACTATGGTAGAAAGGTAGCATTTATGTAGTTTACGGTAATTCAACTCAAGACCAACACCTTCTATGCACAAGATAATAATGATTCTATGTCATTCTCCTGAGCATAACCGGTACAAAGACGAATAAATAGCGTCTCTACATCACGTTCTTATCTAGATATATGAGACAACACATTTTGGGCATCGGCAATCTGATGAATGTACTATTCCGGTTTTCTTGTTTCACATTATATTCTATGGCGGTTGATCGGTGATTTTCTTCATTGATAAACGTTAAACCACCTCAGCTTCGTTGTGTGAATCGGAATTGCATTGCTGTGACACACCAACACACTCCGTGGCAGTGATTCTGTATTCCCTAATCAAGGAATCAAAATGGATCAAGATTTGAAATGACAAGAGAAATTTAGACATATTTTGTTTACACATGTAATTTTTTGTTCAAATTATATCCAAGTGTGATATATTGTCAATATTCAAGAGGTACAAAAAAAACCCCAAAGTATGTCCTCATATTCCTACGAAGTAGGCTACAGATCGCAAATTGTCCGGTAATGAGTCAGTCAGTCCATCTGAATCCTTTCGTCGGCAAAATAAGGAGAACCGTTCACATTAGAACCTTGATTTTTGGCATGAACGTGCATTAGGGCATTGTTACCCTAAGTTCTGAGCTGATCGAATTCTGATGAAAATTTGATTTATAATTAATTGTGTATTATTTATTGATGACTCGGGTGCACTGTCATGCCCATCAGGAACCCTTGGCTGTATTCTTCGCTGTGACTTTTAAGCGCTTGGGACTAACTTCGGCCGCCCAGCACTAAAGCAAAAAAAAATGATGCGCCCAGCTCTCGAAAATATCAGTAACTTTAATGGTACTTGCCAAAATATGTCGGCATTATACGTTTCCAGGTAGCTCCGCCATGTTTTCCCTAATAGTCCACGCCACGCTTCCCGAACATCTGCCGTAAATTGTTGGAAATATTCGGGAACCCTCGTGATCATGCTGGCCGCTGTTAGCCGGTGGTATTGCGGAAGGCTACCGAAATCCCAGAATCTCGCGTCAGGCGAGCTGTATATGCCACGATATGCATGAAGGACGCAAATCATTTGATCGGAGAATGGAGGTTGTTATTTCGTCTGCTGCGAAGTTTTACCGAGCCACGAATATCACTTGACATGTATTTTATAAATCAATGTCATGAAGCGCCAAGCAACTTTGAAAAACTTCTTCTCACAGAAGCGTCAGAGGTCCAATGAAGGTAAATCTTTTGTTGGCTTTCGGTGGTCGTTGTTGTTGTTCTAAAACGTCAGCTTCCAAAAAATATTTTAATTATATCTATATTAAAAGCACACATGCATGTGTGCGCTCGCTCGTACGTCGTAATCAGTCTATTAGATCTACATGTACTATGAGATATATATAATATGGCTAGTTTAACAGTACACTTGAATCCAGTATTAAACTGGAGATTCCTGAGTAATCTATTTTTAGCCTAACTTACATTGTAATGTTGACACACATTCCGATGGTATCCGTTTTCACTCATTTGCTGGTCTTGGAATTTCGTTGAGATTGAAGGCATATTATACTGCACGTTTTATATATCCAGCCTATACAACATTGCATCATTTCTTCAGTTCAGTCATTAGTTAAAAAATGTTCTACCTCAAAAAGAAATAAAAAATGGCTGGATTTTATGAGAGAAATTACTAAATTTAAACACAACAATGACCCTATTATATGTTATTACTGAAGAAATCGATAATAAAATCATCGTTGTGTTTTAAATTCAGTAACTTATAACCAGTTGTTTATTTTGTTCGTGTGTGCTTTATTGTTCATTGATTATTATTATGTACTCTCTTCAGATGAGGTACCTTGAAGTTGAATGCCAAATAAATATATCCATGGAGAATGGCTCTCTAGTGATGCCTGATTTGATTCTTGCATTGTAACAAATCTCTGATCTTGACCTTTCTCACTTCAAATTTGTGTTTCTTATCCAGTTTCCTGTCTTATTTAGGACTACAAACATTTACTTCTCAACTGCTCTGACTATGCTAATTTAAGAAAAATTGCCTAATGCCGAGAGGGGGGGGGGGGAGGTCCCCGCTCTCTCGGACTCTCCCCCCAACACTTCGTGCTGTACTGCTGGGCTGATCATTCTCCAGGGTAATAGAAACTGAGGGCGATAATAGTTGCTACGCTAATGACTCACCAGCGGTGACATCTGGAAAAGTTAATAGTTCCCACTGTCAATTAGAGACGCTATATAAATTCTCTCGTGGTAGCACACAGGGCCCCCAAGTCATCTCTCGAGTACACACTTAAATTATCTCAAACCCTATTTCGTAGGTCCAGTGACGTTAGTCACACTGCCATGTTTTCACATCCATGCCAAGAAATACTGCATTGAAAAGGGTCCATTTAGCCTACCCTGTTTTATCGCTCTAATCAGCAAATGGCGGGGTCATATTTCTGCTGTCAAAATTGTATTTCCCTCCAAAAGTCTTAACCCTTGAATCCAAGTCACACACTCTCTGATGCAAAGTAATGATTGTCCTAACTATCCGATTAGCACATTATGAACATGTCTTTGGTCATAGGGTACATATCATAACTCACATCAATGTTTTCTGTTATATTATTTCAATGATATGGTTTAACAATTTAAGTTATGCAAACAGCGCTGATTGTTTGAGGGTATATGCAGTAGGCCTATGCTGTCGGGCAATTGTGGAATTGTCCCAGATGCACGTTAAGATTAACCTCAGTAATAGGGCCATGTGGCATACAGTGGAATGTGGATCAATGGCAGGGTATTTTTAGCCGGACAGCACTCGGTGGTGGTAACTGATATTCATTAAACGCGATAAAACGCTGGAGCAAAACGGACCACAGTTTTCTTGGCATGATGATCAAAGTTACTTTATCTAGTTAAATTCTACCCAAAGAAAATAAATTAAGACCCTTTAAACAGCCGTCATGGCTTTGTTTCACTCTCAGTAAACTTTATCATTGTTGCTCACACAGACTAATCTGAAGGATGATACCACATCTTTCTTTCTTCTGCTGGGTTATTGCAGGAGGCTAATTGGTTGATGTAGGATACTTCACCATCAGTGGGTAATTTGACCTGAATTTGAAGCCTGATGTGGTCAATGATGAAATGTTTGGATGTGAAATAGGATACACGTTAAAGGCTACAGTTTACATATATCTATAACAATATACTAAAGTGTTAATTATAAATCTAATTTTAATCAGAATTATTTCAGATCAGAACTTGCTGGTAACAATGCCCTTAATGCACGTTCATGCCAAAAATAAAGGTTCTAATGTCAATGGTTCTCCTTATTTTTCCGACGAAAGGATTCGTATGGACTGACTGACTCACTGACTCATTACCGGACAATTTGCGATCTGTAGCCTACTTCGTAGGAATAGTGTAATTTTAGGTTTGAATCGATTTTTCTGAGGCCCCTGTCTTGATTACTTACATAGGTGTGAAAATTAAACGGATTATGGCGCCCACGCTGACTGTCGATTAAGCATTTGATCGGCTGTGTATCACAGAGGTAATTGCCTAGCCTAATCAGGAAATACATGCTTCTCGTAACAGCTTCGGTGGTTAAGGTAACAATGCATATACAGTTGTAACAAATATTTACATACCGATGCTAGCTTTCGGTTTAGCAGCTTCATAGATCCTAGTTAACATCATAATATAATATTCATACTGAACTAAACATAGAATAATCTAGTAATATATAGTAATCAGAATGAATGTGCGAGAATGATTTATCTGTTTTGTTGGCGACT
>JAVTVY010049194.1:0-24737 GCA_036873755.1 Hanleya hanleyi
ACTTCAAACTTGGGGAGTGCCTTGACATCGGTGAGGGGACGGTTTGGATTTTTTTCAGCGATGTGCATAATCCAATATGGCCACCGTCAGCCATATTGGATTATAAGCAGTTGGATCTTAGATTTTCTTGTCCGGACAATAACTCGTGAACGATTTAATCGATCAGCTTCAAATTTGGGGTGTGCCTTGACATTGGTGAGAGGACGGTTGGGATTGTTTTTCAGCAATGTGCGTAATCTAATATGGCCGCCGTCAGCCATATTGGATTGTAAGCAGTTGGATCTTGTCTGGACAATAACTCGAGAACGATTCAACCGATCTACTTCATACCTGGGGAGTGCCTTGACATTGTTGAGAGGAGGATTAGGATTGTTTTTCAAGGACGTGCTTAATCCAATATGGCCACCATCGGCCATACTAGATTTCATTGGATTTTAAGCAGTTTGATCTTGTCCGGACAATAGCTGGAGTACGATTCAACTGATTTACTTCAAACTTGGGGAGTCCCTTGACCTTAGAGAGAGAACAGTGATGTATTATGTTTTATGGATGTGCATAATTCAATATGGGTGCCATCTGCTGTATTAGATTATGTTAAGCTCATCAGCGATATCTCCATTTTCAAATCATACTCTTATCAATGATATGAGATATCATCGACCCAAAAAAATCGACCATAGAGGTCCATGTCCCCCGCTAGCAGCACCAGTTATGGTGGATGTGCTGCTAGCGGGGGACATGGACCTCTATGGTCGATTTTTTTACTAAATTCTTGGCATTTCCTGAAGTTACAATTGAGCTAACACGCACTAAAAGAAAATTAAGGATACTGACCCCCACATTTATTTCTTCATTTTAATATTCAACATCAGACCTTTTTTCTGGTGCAAAAGCAAATGTACATGTAGTGTATAATTTTAAATCTGAAATTTGTCCATAACTCATAAGCATTCTACATGTATATTCAAAATCTGTCTTAAATTGTTTGATCCTTGGAATTGCTGACCTTTGAAGCCATAGCTTGCAATTATGATCAATTTCATTAATTTGCATTTACAATAATAATCATTCATTCATTCCTGATTTCAATCAGTTGTTCTAATAAATCTGAACACCCTCGAAAATCATAAAAATAATGAAGAAATGATAGCTAATCCGCAAGATTTTGGACCATTTTGTCAACTTCCTGTTCTAATAAACTTCCTGATTTGAAGGTGGTAAATTTCACTCAGTGTTATTGAAATTGTTAGATGGAGGATTTACCATAAACTAAATTTTTAGAAACTGAGACTGGGATTCTTAGTTGGAATGACAAGAAAATACTTTTTTTCTAAAATATAATTGAACTATTTTAGGTTATTTATGAAGTATAACAAATGTACGTACCTGCTGTAACCAAAATAAGTTGATTCTAATACAGAATACATAAACATAAAGGAAAAGAAAAAATTATTGTCGGCTCTGTGGTCCCATTATTGCTGTGGGGAGACAAATGCTACAAAGTGTGCAAAGTTGACCTCCGGGGATTAGTGTCCTTAATATTAACACTGTTTATAAAAGGAATGAGAAAACCTCTTCAGATTTTCATTCATGTAGCATGTTTGCATGCCTGATCAGTTTAATATAGTGAATTATCGATGCCCTTTGCCTAAGGAATGGGGAAGAAGTTGCTGATTCTGCAGGTGATTGACGCTTTATCGGTTTATCTGTACATGCACATGTATACATTTGTACCTGTACAATCTGTAAGATTATGTACCGTACATGTATAATGGACCCGCATCAAAACCTTGCCTGCGAATGCAGAGTCCGTGAGTTTTGTGTATCCATCTCAGATTACATGTAGCAGGATTCCACAAAACTATTCAACACTCGTCAGTAAATATATATAACAAATCTTCATATCTACAGGTCTGTAGATTATTCAAGTTGATGTCCAGGTGGTTACATTGAGGCTTTTGCATTTTTAACTAGGGACGATTTGGTGACCCCTTCACAAAAACCCAAAGTGCAAATCTTTCATAAAAAATATACATGTACATATATACATGTATATTGTTTAAATTTGCATATATGGTATTTTATTTTGTTTTAAAAGATGAGTGTCAATCTGGATCGTGGTGGCTCTCGGGGTCCTGAGGAATGGCTCTGATAGGATGTTGTCATCTAAGGGTCTTCGGTGGCTGAGGCCAGGGGCGCAGCTCAGTTTCTTTTTCACAAAAAAATAAGAAAAAAGGACCCTACAATACATAAAATTTCTAGATGAATCCCTGCCACCCCTCTCCCCCTCCCATTCCTCTTCCTCCAGTAATGCCAATGCACTTTTGGGGGTAGGGACATGCCCAAGAAACAATAGAGGATGGCCTCATGTCAAATATAACAGACTTCAAATCCAAGCCAGTGTCAACGCTGACTGACACACAAACAGCGCGTTCAACAGGGTTACACAAGGGACTACGAAAAGTCGATTGATCCAGGTATTTCCTTCTGCACGCTAAGGGTTAGAGGGGTCTATAATCCGTGCCTGCATGTTTCCGACTTAGTTTCTGAAGAAAAGTTGAACGGATCCTAGCCAAATTTTGTATGCGAGTATCTTTCCCCAGGGTCTTGCTTGGGATGGTTTTTGATGCCGATCTGCCAATAGGTGGCACCACATGGGCGCCAAGTTGAAATTTAATTTCCGGAGAATATCTTATAAATATATTGATTGTATGTGCCAACAGGCTTCTTTGTCACATGTAATTTTCATTGTTTGCCTGATGTTATAGGCCTTGCTTTGCACCAGGCTACATTTCAGATGCTACTCAGCTCTTGGGTAGGGTTGATAAGCAACTGTCATCGTCGTCTGTCCATCTTGATTGAGGACGCGATATCTCAAGAAGGAAATAGCCAGGCATTGTAAATTCATACCATATAATAAATACATCTGTTCAAGTGTCAGAAGCCTATTGAAAATGTCCGACCCATCTGTTCAAGTGTCAGAAGCCTATTGAAAATGTCCGACCCTGATCTATTCTATCAAGGTCAAATTTGAGTATTTGCTATATTTTTCAAAGGATTAAAGCTAGGGTCTCCAAATTCATATTACATGCAACTGATGTTTGACTAGAATTACAACACATATAAGGGAGTTGACTGACCTATTTTTTGAAGGTCATACATACATGTACTGTTTATTATGATATAGCATGAAGAAATACAGCTAGGCTTTCCAAATCAATACTATGTATACATCTGACATATTTTATCCAGGTCAGATTCCATTTAGTACAATATTTCATGAAGGATTATATCTACATTGTTCAATTTTATACCAAATGTACCTGGACCTGAAGTCTGTGGAATATCACCGACCTTGGTCAAATTGTATGTGTTAAGACTAAGATCTCCGATATTCCATATGCAATTAAGTTAGAATAGACCAGAAAATTGATGACTGGCCTTGATCTTTATTTCCAAGATCAAGTTACTTGATTTGATTATGAGCAATATTGAAGAATATATTTTAAGAGCAAAAAATTTGGTCATGCTTAACCAGAATCTCAGCACAAAAATTTTCCCATCGATTAGGGCCTTGGTAAAAAGCCAAATTCCTATGTATTTTTAAAATGAGAGAACTCCAGTCAACCCTACTAGATCACATTTTTGTTAACCTACATGATGTTGTAAAAATTCTATAAATACATCTTATGCAATGCATGATTGCTGAGTGTAGACAACAACTGATAGCCGAGAGGTGTTGGAGCGCATGGGGTTATTTTGCGCCAACTGAATTTTTTTCTTTGTGTGAAAAGTACTCACTGAGCCTGGGCTAAACAGCTCTGTTGAAATTCAAGGCTGGAAATTATTTATTCATATTTATTTATTATTTAATGTCCTATACATTTACCAAAATAGACTTTAGGAGGCATCTATGGTCTTTCATTAAATAACTGTCGCTGTATGCCAATGCTCCAACATGACTGGGGGCAAGCGATTTACCCATTTAATCTGACAGGCCTTGTGTTGTAGAACAGGTCGGTTGTGAGAAACACAACAGAGGAGTTGTCGATCAGCTTGTTGTGCAGGATCAATGACACGTTACTGGGTGTTTTGACAGATATTAGCTAAAATTGTGCCCCAGCTATGGTAGTGCTGTGACCCAGCAAATATATGGCTTGGTAGAAAAAGGTGATATAATGCATGCGATAGACAATCAGGAGTGACAGGTGGTAATTATTTTCAGATCTGTCTTTTTTTTTTCCAGACTTTCAAGCATGTTAGCTGTTGAAATGCTGATTTTTGGGGGGAATATAAACCCCCTGGGATATTAGGCCTGTTTACACAACTAGTATTTTGTGTGCACCAACACAATCCAGTCAGTGTTCACATACAGTACATGTACCCTGAATTGGCCATACATTATCATGATCAAGCTGGCATCATGCCTAGCCAATCCTGGAGTGAGTGAGTGAGTGAATATGATTTAACATCGCTTTCAACTATATTTCAGTCATATCACGACGTTGGGTCCTATTCCTTTTCACAGGAATTGACCTGGGATGTCGTTGTGCACACCGCAGCTCATGGTGAGAATAGACTTCAGCTCCTCAGACAGCTTGTCGTAAGAGGCGATTAACTGAGGCACCCATGGGGTTCCCGGGTGTGAAAAGGATTAGGACCCCGGGGGTCCCGTGTGGTTCCCGGGTGTGAAAAGGAATAGGACCCAACGTCGTGATTTGATTGAAAAATGGTTGGAAGTGACATTAAATCTCATTCACTCACTCACACCCGGGAACCACACAGGTTGAGTCCTATTCCTTTTTGTCCCCCGCTACTTAGTAGGGGGGGGGGGACTTAGAAACACCGGTGTCCGTAATTCCGTAATTCCATGATTTCGTAATTCCGTGATTCCGTAATTCCGTAAGATTTTCTTGTCCGGACAATAACTCATGAATGATTCAACCGATCAACTTCAAACTTGGGGTGTGTCTTGACATTGGCCAGAGGACGGTTGGGATTGTTTTTCAGCAATGTGCGTAATCAAATATGGCCGCCGTCAGACATTTTGGATTATAAGCAGTTGGATCTTAGATTTTGTTGTCCGGACAATAACTCGTGAACAATTTAACCGATCAACTTCAAACTTGGGTATGCCTTGACATTGGTGAGAGGACGGTTGGGATTGTTTTTCAGCAATGTACGTAATCTAATATGGCCGCCGTCAGCCATATTGGATTATAAGCAATTGGATCTTAGATTTTCTTGTCCGGACAATAACTCGTGAACGATTTAACCGATCAACTTCAAACTTTGGGTGTGCCTTGACATTGGTGAGAGGACGGTTGGGATTGTTTTTCAGCAATGTACGTAATCTAATATGGCCGGCGTCAGCCATATTGGATTATAAGCAGTTGGATCTTGTCCGGACAATACAATTGTAACTCGAGAACGATTCAACCGATCTACTTCATATGTGGGGAGTGCCTTGACATTGTTGAGAGGAGGATTGGAATTGTTTTTCAAGGACCGTGTGCTTGATCCAATATGGCCACCATCAGCCATACTGGATTTCATTGGATTTTAGGCAGTTTGATCTTGTCCGGACAATAACTGGAGTACGATTCAACTGATCTACTTCAAACTTGTGGAGTGCCTTGACATCGGTGAGAGGATGGTTGGGATTTTTTTCAGCAATGTGCATAATCCAATATGGCCGCCGTCAGCCATATTGGATTATAAGCAGTTGGATCTTAAGATTTTCTTGTCCGGACAATAACTCGTGAACGATTTAATCGATCAACTTCAAATTTGGGGTGTGCCTTGACATTGGTGAGAGGACGGTTGGGATTGTTTTTCAGCAATGTGCGTAATCCAATATGGCCGCCGTCAGACATTTTGGATTATAAGCAGTTGGATCTTGGGGAGTGCCTTGACATTGTTGAGAGGAGGATTAGGATTGTTTTTCAAGGACATGCTTAATACAATATGGCCACCATCGCCCATACTGGATTTCATTGGATTTTAAGCAGTTTGATCTTGTGCGGACAATAGCTGGAGTACGATTCAACTGATCTACTTCAAACTTGGGGAGTCCCTTGACCTTAGTGAGAGGACAGTCATGTATTATGTTTTATGGATGTGCATAATCCAATATGGGTGCCATCCGCTGTATTAGATTATGTTAAGCTCATCAGCGATATCTTCATTTTCAAATCATACTCTTATCAATGATATGAGATATCATCGACAAAAAAAAATCGACCATAGAGGTCCATGTCCCCCGCTAGCAGCACCAGTTATGGTTTTCACACCTGGGAACCCCACGGGTGCCTCAGTTAGTTGCCTCTTACGACAAGCTCTCTCAGGAGCTGAGGCCTATTCTTACCATGACGTGCGGTGTGCACAACAACATCTCAGGTCAATCCCCGGAAGCCCCATGGGGCGCTAATCCTGGAATAAAGTATTGGAGAGAATATATCCTGTTAAAATTGGTTAGGCAAAAGCTGTGAAAGGATCTCTGTCAGTGTCAAAACAACTTGGTTGTGTTCTCACCAACATGTTGAAGAACATAATGGAGAACTATTTGGGTCATTTTGACAAGTTTTTTCGATAGTTTTTTCGATGCCGAATTAAGGGTTTTCCAAAAAAAACAAAAAAAAACTAAAACAAAATCTGCAATTTATATAGATTTCTTGTTGTCACTGTTCATCTAAAAATGTAATGTGCCACATCCTAATGATTAATTTCCTATTTTGGGGAGGTTATAATTTGTTACATGTGATTGAAGTTATCAGCATTGAAGAATAGAGCATTGGCTTTGCAGAACAATGAGGGCTACTTATCCCTGTCATATTGTATCCCATGCCAAACTGAGCTCTATTGGAGAACGCCATGTAGTTAGTTGCCTGATGGTTGGTCCGTGTGGAGATGAAAACAAGCTGTAGATGAGGAAACCTTACGTTGGATTTGTTCACACTGGTGATTCAGCAATTTCTCCAGACGTATTAATTGAGTTATGGGGTTTTGTTTTTTATTGGCACAGCTCCTCAAGCATTGGTCGCTGGTATTTGACTAAAGTAGTCGCTGTTGGTCTCAGTTACAGTCGGCATTGCGGGAGGTATGATTATTTTTTTTCACGTGGGAAGTCGCAGACATCAATCTGAATAGAAGACTGTCACTTCTGACAGAACCTCTATAAGGGCACGCCAATTTTATTTTTTGTTTCACAGGCAGTTTTTTTCTTTCAAGGTTGGAGGCAATAATAAAAATAAAAATAAAACTCAACATTTGAAGTTCACCCTCCTTTCTTTCTGCAAGTAGATGAGTTTCCGCGCATCCGGCCCTGTCCACAATGCCAAAATAGTATTGCCTCCATTCTTGAAAAAAAAAAATCCGCCTGTGAAACACTTGAATGTTCATTGGTTAACTGAGCCATACTCAACAATCAGGAAGTGACAATCACAGAGTCAGATACATGTAGGATATTTGTATTGTACAAGTGCCCTGATTTGTTGGAACCCAGACCAATCAGGTAGGACTCAATTGGTGTTCTTTTTATGGCACAAACCCCTCCCCTGTCTGGTATTCTCTTAGGGTTTGGGGTACAGGGTTTTTTTCAGACGAAAATCATTTATCGAACTCAATTTCAAAACTTGAAAAGCTCAATTTTTTTTGCGCGCCTTTGGCGCGCTAAAAGTACAATAAAACTCAATTTTTCAACTTTTTAGTCGTGTAGTAGATATAAAACTCAATTTTTTATTATTTTAGTAGTACACTCCAAACAATCTTTTATTTGATCGCTTTTTCATCGCAGAGAAAAATACAAATGTTAAAAATGGCATAATAATAAACATGAATGTCCATTTTGTTTCAAGATTTATTACCACTACGGGTATGGCCAGTTTTACCAACTATTAACTGGCACTGAATTAGCATCTTTAACAATGGGCATGGCCGCTATGCAAGGTTGTATGCGCATTGTCAACAAGTTTCTTTTTAAATTTCAATTTCCAAGTTGCTGAATTTTAGTGATATGAAAACTGTAAATTATCACGTTTGTGACCACAAACATTGGTAGCATTTACTGGGGCTTTATTAATACTTTAATTTCAAAATTTGACGTCTGACATTAACTGCTTGTTATAGAAACTGTTAATTTCAAATATTTTTTATTCACGAAAGATCATCAATTTCAATCAGATGCATTGAATCAGATTGTGTCTACTTTAGGGCCCGGGTGATACCTTTGTATGTAGAAGTGAAATTTATCTTCAACTGTGAAGTTTAACTTCAACTGTGATCCAGCACTGTGAAATAAAAAACACAACAATACAATTGTTATATTACTAGGGAGGTGATGCTAATCATTCAGATTTTGCAGAAACTACATATCAATGCCATCTCAAATTTACACCACCGATGAAATACTAACAAAAAGTATTTTTTCTGCCAGTGTTGACCAGTATGACCCGGTATTACCATCTCTCTAGCATTTTTACGAAATGAATGAGGCTACAACATGCACTTTCAGAATGCAGGCGGCCATGTTTGGAATATGATATGGTACAGACAATAGGCCTAAAATGATCTTTATTTGGGGATAAAAATTGACATAGAGTGCAAGGTGGTTTCCCTCTACGCAACTGCTATCCATACAATTCCTTCTGCGTTCATTCGTATATTTAATTGATTGTAATTCTTCGGGACCGTAACTCGTCGGTGTGTACCTTCCTTTCGTCGAACTGTCGAACGATTGTCACGTTGCCTTGGTAGGGTCAAGGTTGTTTATTAGCCAATCACGGCGCTACAGAGGGCGCTGGTCGGGAGCCCGCGAAAGAGTACGCTACTTCACACTAATCCTGGTTTCCGAATGCAACAAGGGAGACAACTATTTATTGATGCAGTATCTCTGTCGAAGGAAAATGGCTGCCAATCGCTGTCGAAAGATGTTAAATAAAAATGGAAAGGTAACGATCGAATCTTTTACCCCAAAATTGTTGATGTCTTTCGTAATGATTCCAACAACGATCCTGGTTTACGTAAGGTATTCAGACATGATGTCTTTATATCGCCCTGTCTCTGCAATTGACCGCAACGTCGGCCAAAAAAAATTCTTGCCGGCAGACGCAAATTATATATTTCTTCCGACTATTTTTTCACAGAAACTTAACTTTTTTTCACAGAAACTCAATTTTTTTTTCACAGAAACTCAATTTTTTAGCGCGCCTTCGGCGCGCAAACTATCAACCCCAGGAAATACTCAATTTCCGAGAAAAAAACTCAATTTAAAAAATTCCAAAAACTCAATATGTAAACCCCGATGGAAAACTGTCTGAAAAAACCCCTGGGGTATTCTCTCAGGAAGCCTGATGCATCATGGGAGTATGAGCTCGTCTTGCTTAAAATGTAATGTAAAAGATAGATTGGGTGTTTGGGAGAAAATACAAATTCTTACTTACATGTAGTCATGAAGTCATGTCAGTACGTGTACATGACACAATCTGTTTAGCATGCATGCATGTACCTACAGCAATATCCGATTTGTAAAGGCTAATGACAATTGATTCCTCATTTCCCATCTGCCTGCTTTTCAAAAGTGATGCGGGCGGGGTCTTATTTTTCATTATTCATTACTCATTATTTAAAAGAAATTTGAGTCGAGATAATTTGGCGGTCATGTTTGAGAATGTTTGAACAAATGAGTTACTTCCCCTGATCAGATTTTCCACTGGAGTATACTATTTCCATCATGAGATTTGATGTGTCTTTGAGGTTGAACAAAATTAGGTTGGCTTAAATATTTGACTAATTTCAACATGTTCAAAGTGAGAAATTCTGCTTAGAAAGTGCAACGAAATAGGAAAAAATGAAAATAATGAAAAAAGAAATGAAAAAAAAAAAAATGGGCAGTACATGTACATGTGGGTGACTGATGGGGAAACAAGGAATCAAGTGTTGATGGCCTTACAGTAAGCCATGCACAATATGTTTGACAGTTGGTTTGAGCTTAGCTCTAGGATTTATGTTGGAGAGCGATTCCGTACAGGTCTATTACAGAACCATCAAGCACTAAACCAGTCAAATATCCTGCCTGAACTGTTGACGCAGCTAATTAGGTAATCCTAGTATTCATGCTGCCTTTCCCATTTACATACAGTGATGCCGCGGAATCAGTCGTTCACTTGTACCTTGCAGGGGGGCATTCTCGGTGACAACCCCCTGCATGAATGATTCAAAGGTGACAACCCCCTGCATCGATGATTCAACGGTTCTCATTCGCTCCCCTTCCGGTATCGATAAATTAAATTGTTAGGCCACTATTCCAAGTAAATCAGCATCAATGTCCAGTCAGAAGGAAATGTACATGTATAGTAGTTTAATTGACTGCATCGAGTTACATGTACAATTTAGCAGTGTTTATTCAAAAAGTGTTTTATTTTCATTGTCTGACTTGAGGCGAACCAGTGCAGGGATTCATAGAAGTCCAAATTTTTACTACCCACTATAAAATATTGAGTTCTTTTTATGCTCAAATTGAGTTTTTCCAAGTTTTTACGGCCCACCCACAAGTTGATATTGAGTTTTTGAATGTTTTTACCACCCTACCAATTAAGATATGAACAAATAGTTTCTGTAGTACTAAGGTGAGCTATCTAATGTGATTTGGATAATGGTCATCTGAATGACAAAAAAACACATGTTCTGTATTGTAACTTGCTCACTTATTTTAATAGATTTCATTTTTTTGGACCTCGTGTTTGTAGCAACACCAACAGTGGTAAGAGATCACAAACTATCATAAACATTCAAAGAGAATTATCATATAATGCTTGCAAGAGACGCTATAAAATCCTTACATCATCAGCGGATTTTCACGTAAGATGTAGCAGCTGTCAAGCAGAATGATGTCTTGAACTCAGACTTCTACTTTACGTCCATCGCATGGTTGCCGTCTAACTTCAGAACAAAGGAACTGCAGGGGTAGAATTTCGCAAAATTTTGCGAGAATCCAGTTGGATTCTTAGTGGCTTAGTTTGCGAGAATCCAAAGAATCCAAATTTGCGGAACCAAGCATTTCGTGACCAGTTGCCATTTTCACTAGTGCTAGTTACTGCACAACTAGATGTAAACTTCTCAATGGGAAAAATTGAAATCGCCTCATTTATTCTGAGGAGGGTGGTTAGCACACATATAATAGCACAAATTAGTTCAGGCGAGTGATTATCTCCATTGATGAGCAGTATTCAACCTAATCATGTTTGGTAAGTGGTAAGTATATACTCTTAATTTTATTTCATTTGTATCTTTGTATTGCATATGAAACAAATATTGAAATTTTCCGCATTGCAAAAAAAAATAATAATCATAAAAAAATAAATAAATAAATAAAAATCTGGCCACCTGCTGCATTCCCTGACAAGCAGTAAATCAACAATTGTTATTAATGAACCTTTATATAAAGACTAGGCTATGGATTTATATGAGATACGCAAAAACATTAAAAAAAATAAGGAAATTCCAGATATTTTTGTACCACATTTTCTCATTTTATACCATGATGGTTTTTACAGTGAAAGATAAAAATTACCAACAAAAATTCAAGAGTCACGGACATAAACAAGAAATGCAATGCCGTTAAAGTTAAAATCTAGACCTCAAATAAACCGACTTCTGAAGAAATGCATGTTCTCAACGTAAAGTGCTAGACCGCGTTGTTGTTGTTCATGACGGGTATCATACACGCAATGTCTCTGCAGAAACGATCCAATTTTATTTTCATAAATTTCCTACCGCTTGATTCTACTTTGCCCGGTGTTCTGTCTTAGGGAAAATTGTTTGTCATTCTAATTATGAACGAATCCGAATCAAATTCATCTGCTAAATGATATCCAAAATGTCCCAGGTTTCGTTATCATCCTTGTGTACTTTTCGTCTGCAGACCGCCAGCTAGCATTCAATTCCTTCATATAGACGGTTTTCGTCTGTTGGGTTTAACGTAGGTAGCTGCGCATCAGCAGCCGATCGAAGGAGAATACACTCATACCTTCGGCACCAGTCGGGAACCATTACAGAGAGTATTCGAGGCTCCCAAAAAATAATCGAGCAAAGGTCTCCGAGGATTAGTTAGCGCATTACGTCAGCAAAACATGTGAAAACCGCCACTTCAGTTTGTGTACGTTTCGCAGAACTCGCAAATTGTCGAAGGATCGGCGATGATTTTCACATCACTGAAATAATTTGCACCATTTCGAGTATTGAGTTTTCGTCAAAAACATTGAGTATTTCTTGTCCAAAACGTACACTTTTGAGTTTTTTGCTGTCTATATTCAGTTTTTGACATTTTTTTTCTACCGTTTAACGGTAGTAAAAACGGACGTCAATGAATCCCTGCAGTGCAGGGAGCATCTAGTCAATAACCTTGCAGGCCTTGCATTCTAGAAATCACACCATGCTGATTTGATAGGCCTGGTATTAGCTATTAATGAGGCTGATTTGCTCACAGTGGGGCTGATTTTAACTATAATATCATAGAGGAGCTATCGGTTATTGTAGAATATATTTGAGTAGAAATTCCCCAAACTTTTTTTCAAACTCTAATTTAACATAATTGCAAGAACCTTTGGTGAAAATTAGCATTTTACCAGAAGCATGCGTCTCTGATCTTGAAAAGTGGAAGTGATTCAGGGTGTTTGATACCCTTTTCTGGAGATGGCTGTAGCCTAACTCGGAAAGGCTGTTATCTCCCTTGTTCTACTGAGGGCATGTTGGTGCATTGAGCTTCCGTTAAATCCCAAAGGCTCTCACAATTTGTTTTAGTACATGTAATTAACTATTCTATTTTTCTGGAAAACTAAATTTCTAATGCACACAGGGTGTATCAGCTCATGTAGAAAATATAAACAGAATATTTTTTCAAACAAATATCCTGGTAAGGTTTAAAATAATTGGTAAAAGCGAAACTAAGATGATTACTTCCCGGAAGCAGCTTTTCATACCTTTAACCATAAAGAGTGGCAGTGATTCAGTGGGAGATCAGACACTTTCTGGAGAGGGTTAGGTATGGATTTCTTCTGTTAATTGACAGTTACATGTAAGCGCTCAACATTTACCTCTGACATAACATATTTGTCTTTAAAACGGAAAAATATATTGCATGATCTCAGATCTCCACTCGAATTTTTTTTATTTTTATTTTTTTTTTAATTTTCCTATTTATTTAATAATAGAAATATAAGCATTTACTATGTTTGGTTTCATTGGACGTATTTTGTGTGATAGATTACAGATTTTTAGGTGCACAATAGAAGCATATGACAGAGAATATCTAGTGATATCAATTCCACCTGAGGGGGCCCGGCCATCAAATTAGAAGACAGCAAATGACTGAACTTTCCATGAAATCCCTCAAGAGGCTATTCTTGGCAGGATAGCCCTGGGTCCATAGAGTGGGTGCCATGCTGAGTTCATAGATCTCTAATGAACTGTGTAGAATACATGTAGGAATATTAAAGATGTAATCAGCCTCAAATCTGGGCTGAAATCAATGTCTCTCAAACTCAGCGAAAGTGACATATGTTACAACAGGTACAAAATAAAACACAGCTGACCATAAGAAACTAAACTTGTTTCTACCATTCACGAGAAAATAGAAGGAGTTGATCTTTAAAAATAAACAGCATGGCATGCCGTTTATTTTTCCACGGCCGTGTCAACAAGCGTATACACGTATGGTGCATTCTACCAACGTATGCTATGCGACATCACCGAACCGTAGGCACGAGCCATGACGCTATCCCATGGCTGCAGCTGTGCAGCATTCAAATTCGTGAGCGTCGCCACGTCACTCATACGTCACGCAGTGACGTCATTTTCCTCTCCGCGTACAACACACACTCAATGGCGAGACAGAAAAGCCGTCGAAGCGGGCAGAGTTACAAATTTCTCTGACAAGATATTCTTGCATTCGTTGTATATGACGATCCCACTGTCATCAAATATAATACATATATGATGCTTTGGTAATCTTCCCTGCTGAAAAAGCACACAGGGGAGAGTTTACAAAATCCATCCATTTTGAGGCTGATTACATCTTTAAGCTTATGTTTATTTGTCTGTCAATATTCATGAGGGTCATTGCCAACATGACCTCTGCAGGCCTTCAAGTGCCTATATTTTCTATATTTTCGTATATTGTTGAGTCAGCCTCCTATATTTTCCTATATTTTACTCAAAACCTGAGTATATTTTGACTTTTTCTCATGAAAACTTTCACCAATGCTCTGAAATGCGTCAAATTGGCATGAAGAAAAACATTTCAGAACAGAATTTTGCCTCGCTTCGCTCGCCAAATATTAATATAGCTCTCTTTCTTGAAGCAACCAGCAGGATGGGTCTTCTTAATCACCAGCACTAGAACTGCATTCAGTGGAAATAATTTGATTAAACACCACAAACTATCAAGTTTGGAACATACAATGTAGTAGTGACCTGTCTTACACTCCTTTATTTCCTATATTTTATTAAGAAAATTCCTATATTTGTCCTATATTTTGGCAAATTTCCTTCTATATTTTCTCCTATATTTTCACTGTGAGCCACTTGCAGGCCTGCCTCTGTGCATCTGCAATGTCACTGTGTTTCAGTGCTCAATGGTATCATGGAAGTCCTTGAAAATTTCTTGGATTTTTTCCAAAGGTCGAAAGAGTAGGAACCCCAGGTGTGTGTTATTAACTTATTAGTCATGGTTAGAAAGAGTAAAGTACATGTATATCATGCCATTGAGTCTAAACGAAGAAACTCATAGGTCAACCCTCATGGTCCTGGTACCTTGTTCCTCCACTGGAAAGGTGTAATGCTTGGCTCAGTCTTGACCCGTAGTTTTCAGGTGCTGTAATAGGTGCTGCATTCTGTCAACTGAGGCCCCATTCATGTAACTCGAGGGCCACGTGGTACTGTATACAAGGGATTAACTTTGTGTTGTAAGAGGTAATTGGTACAACAAACAGGGATAAAAGAGTAACCAAATGCCAACAGGCAAAGAGGCTTTTGAATGTCGGTAAAGCTGACAAAACTAGGCAGGGTGTACGGGAGATTTGTACAACAAGCTCTGTACCAGGTGTCAAATTGTGACGCATTTCTATGTACATGACTGTGATGGTGATGGAAAGTTTCTCACAAAGGCTCCAAGACATGAAGAAAGTAGTACGGGAGATGCCGGATCACCCCCAGGGAATTTGGAATTTATAGACTTTTGAAGGATTTTTGGAGAGGTAAATATTTCACCAAGGGTCCAAGCTTGTATTAAGATGAGAGTGCATGTATTTTCATCTTGCGCATATGCGAAGGTGTTCCAAATATTATACATGTATGTTAGGAAGCCATGGCAAGAACTCAGACAGTTTTTGATATCAGAAAATCAGTTATCTTCCCTGAGGCTGAATGATAATCCTTTTCGTGATGTGAAATGTGCAGATCACCTTAGCTTAGACAAATTATTGATTGGCATTGATTTGTTGCTTGAATTCTTGTCCATCTACATTATCGTTATGTTTGATGGGGCATATGTGGTCCTGTGGACACTTTTATTATTGGATTGAAAGTAGAAGCCTACATGTTTACGAGGTATTTGTGAGTTTGTTTGCCAACCATGCTTTTTTCATCAGATGGTGCAAATAAAGTGATGCGTTCCGCTCCGTTTCACACATCGCTGATAAATCATGTTTATATTTGGTCGTGTCACACATGAATCCTATCTCAATTATAATACCTGACCATTGAATTATATTCTCCTCAGAACAATATGTGCATTCATCTATTGGAAGCTGCCCAGCAATAATACCATGGTGTTTTTCCTTTTATATAGATGTCTGTGTACTGCGACATCAGTGTGCCATAGAAAATAAATTAAACCTTGTTTTCTGCATGGGTTTGATTCAAGGCCAGCTTATTTGTATCGCCAATGCTGGTAAGCAGGTAGATGCCCCAGGCTTTTTGGATTTAGCTAGGAAAAAGTAGACTTTGAACAGTATTTTGAGATACTTAATAATGCAGTGTACATTTTGTGTACTATAGACCCAGCAGAATCATCTTTGTGTCAAAGCTGTGTTTACTAGATAGCTCAGAATCAGGATGAGTGTTTGTTTACGTATGGTATACCTCTGACTTGATCTTTGGGCTCTCCTCTCACCCAAGGGCGTAGACAAGTTGTCCGATTTGGGGGGGGGGGCTTGAGAGGGGGAGAGTCTGAGAGGGGGGTATCCCCCCTCGCAGCTTAAGAATTTTTTTTGAAACTTGATGGTAAATTGGCACTCTCTGGGAGCATCTGAGTAGTATAACGTTGTAACAACTGAACTTTGATTTATCCCAAAATGTCTCATAACAAAGACGATCACTGCAATGATATACAAGCTGAAGTGATCATTCAGTCTCAGGTTTGCACTATATTTCAAGTTAATCCTTAGACAATACTATCGTGCCCCGATAGCAGCGCGTGTCTGAGCACGTTTCGTCTCTGACGTTTCCGACGATATTTCTGGGACAATTTATCCGACAACATTGAAACTTAACACAGTAGATAAAAAAAATACTAAATTTATTCCCCTACAGTAGTTCTCAATAAATCGCGAAAACAAAAATTAGATGGGAAATTTGTGAGATATTTTTGACTTTTTACGTCAAGCTCGCATGTTTTAACAATGGCAGATCAAAGTTATCGTGGCCCCAAAATAACATGGTAGGTATCGGTGACTTTGGTCAGTTCTCAACAAATTTTAATGAAAGACAGAAATACAATTCGGGCTTTTTAGTTTATATACTGTGTGAAGTTTCAATGTTGTACGATAAATTTTCTCCGAAATATCACCAAAAACGTCTGGGATTTATTATCTGGGAAAGACAGTAGGTTTATTTCTAGGGTTTCTTTATGAAAAGTAGTTGAGAGTTTGTATATCTCTTGTTTGTGAATAAAGAAGTACTGGGATCTCAATTGAAAAACAAAATAAGTTTGTAGTGAAAAAGTTACGAAAAATTCTCCTCATCGGAAGTTTTGATGTTTTTTGTCCAAATAGGCGGCATTTGATTGGATTTGGAGCACACTATTCCATTCTCGATTGAAGCCCGAAATCGTCAATCTATGGCTTTGATCACTGATCAATTGCAATCTTATTTTAGGCCTAATGGTATGCACTGGCGGCGATAAGTTTACTTCTCCTGTAATAATTGAATAAGATACGTGATCTTATATGCTATGTTAGGTTTCTTTTTCTTTTTTTCTTTCCTTTTTTCGTTTGTTTGTTGGTTTTGTTCTTTTTTTTTTTTGCCGGCCGTCAAAATTTGGGGGGGGCTCAAGCCCCAAGCCCCCCCTTGCCTACGCCCTTGTCACCAGGTGCTATTATAAGGAATCTTTCAAGGAGGTAAGTACACTTGTTTACTGGACAAACCTTGTTTTTTTTTGTTACCTGTCAGTGTGACGGGTAACCTTTGTACTATGATCGCAGAGACGTTGCCCCTTGTCACAAGACTCAACCCAGTGGAATGCTGCTTGAGTGATTTCAATGTTGTTTTGATCCTACTGATAAGCCTGTCCTCCTTTGCATTTTAAATATATAGGCTACAAGCATCCAAAGTTACAGTGGATAAGCAGAAAGATATACTATGTAGTATGCTACATACATGCTTGCCACAAGAAGTACGATAGTAGTACAATAGTACGATAGTATACCCCCAGGGACTTTCACAACAGACAGGCTGTTCTTCCTATTGATCTATCTGGAAAAGACAAGCGGCAGACTTCAAGGGCTGTGATTGTGTACATGTTAATATGCAGAGCCGAGCGGTGTACGAGAGTCGCTCGCATAATCTCCTATATCTGGTGAAATACGGAAGAGAAAAGTCGTATCGTTCTTTGTAGACCTTCATTCACATGTAAGTAAACCATGCAGCTTTTGGGGGTTGTTGGTTGGTTTGATTGGGCACTTCATCGTAGTACAATTGGCACTGGCCAAACAGAGTATATGCCGTGCAACCCGTTCCCCCGCACCGCCCTACACATGTTCCCTCGTACCAATGATGCATAGCCACTGGTAATGAATATTACAATATTACGTTATATCTTCTTTACGCCTGCATCCATATCATCTAACCTTGACCAGGTCCCCAGTCTTTCCTCTATTTCTCTTTAATCATCTATATATTCATATATTCACCAATTATTTCACCGACTATTTCTTTTTATTAAAAATAAATAGTGGGTGAAATAATTGGCGAATTTATGAATATAATTTATCCCTCAATGAAATACCCCAATATTTCCCCGCATTTTGCCTGTTACCCGAGATCATATAATCCAGTGCCAAGGTAATTTCACACAGTATTTCCGGGGATACAATCGTGAATATGGAGGCAGTATTTTTCCTTTCATTGTTCGGGCATGGTACAGTGGGATGATGTACTATGTGTATGTACTGTGGGAACTCCTACATGTATGCCCTTGTAAATGTCATAATACTTCCAGATCCTCTTACAGCTGAGTACACAATATAACATGCAGGAGATCATCAGCACCTCTAGATATATACATGTATTATTGCTTGGCTCACTTACTGGAAATATATGTATGTCATGTGCAATCCACAGATCTGTTACGTTTTATAAGTGCTGGTGTAGTCAAAATTGAGTTCTTGAACCATAGACATGTATCGAGTACTGTTATACCGGCCCATCAAACAGCCCGAATATATTCAACAACAACAACTCAATCATGATCCACCATGCAGATATAGGGTTAATACTTCACGATAGACGATAGAGATTTAATTTTGAGATTTGTGTACATGAATGCTAAATCCCCTAATAATACAATCACCCTATGAAAATTCACTCGCTCTCAATTTTGTGAGAAAAATTCAATAAGTTGAATAAGTTTGATCACCCTGTAAAATCAATAAAATAACGGATTATCTGGTTGATTTTGGACACTTTTGTCAACTTCCTGCACCTCTGATTGTATTGTGGAAAAATTTCACTTCCTGTGATTGAATTATTAGGGGCATATATAGATCTCTTTCAACCTTACTGAATGGTACAATAAATTCCTGAAGTTGAGTCATTGGAGGTGAATTAAATTTCGCACTATAAAATCAGGGAGTGATACAATTTATCAGAACAGGAGGTTGACAAAATCGTTCAAAATCATGCAAATAATTCATTATTTCTTTGTTAATAAGGCTCATCAAAATTAATAGATCATTTATCATCATTGCCTGCCCCCAGTTTCGTCTCCACCCAAAAAATTTGTTCTATTTATTAGTTTCATTCTTCTTTGTCTAAGACACAAGTTGTTTAGCAAAGTGCCTACAAGCACGGAAGTCCCATTTCACACGCTTCATCACAGATCAGAGTCTAGAGAGGTCATTTATGTTGCTACGTTTGTTCTTGCTTCAAAAATTACATATTTATTCTGCAAACAGAACTAACAGTTCATTCGTCAGCTTTTTTCAGTGCATATTTCGCATGGAATATTTTAACTTGTGCCAAACTAAAACTGAAATAAAAAATAAAATTTGTTGGGGGTGATCGAATTTTAAGAGTTTACTTGTACTTGAATTTTGATAGCCTGATTGAATTATTAAGGAATTTACTATATTATCAGAGGAGAGAAGTTTTCTCAGACTGCTGTTACTGTTAGCATGGGAAGAGTGCGGGTGTTCATATGCAGATGATGTGTGCAACATCATGACGTGAACTCTTTTAGTTGTGTTAACTTTTCAATTATTCACTTGGAATTTTCATTATGATAGAGTTAGATACATTTTATTAGCCCAAGTAATTATATCAAGTGTGTTATGGGTTGGAGAGCCTAGATATAGTACTGAGCTGTTCAACATCGGGAAATAACTTGCAGTTGGGCTCTGAGAGTGGGTCATTCACACCCGTTGTGACGCCCTTCATGTCGATTGCTTCTATTGCTACATGTACATGTACCCGCATGTACATCCGAGACAAGTATGTTTTCATGTGCAGTTACAGTTAATCTCAATAATTTCCTCTGTTGCAATAAATCCACTGAACTGTGAGTGTACAATAGTGCAGACTGCCTGAAGCTATATATATGCATGGATCACTATTGTACCATGCAACGCTGAAGTAGCATTATATTTTTGCATTATTCAGTTGTCCTTCCGTCCACCCTTCAGTCCCGCTGTTCATCCTTCTGTAATGTTTTTTGTCCGGATGATACATTGAGTTACACTACACTTACTGATCGTTTCGAAAGCTGTGTTGACCTGAAGAAGGCTTTGGTTTCAATGTACATTGTACATGTAGGTCAAAGGTCAAGGTAACAGTACACGGAAAATCCTAGTTTGAGGTACATGCTCTATTGATCGTGACATGTTGTGACTGCAAAGAGGTCAAACGTAGCATTGTATTTGGAGATATTTAAAAAATAGTACATAATTTTAGTACATATGTACAGTGTCTGCAGGATGTGACATATTTGTACCTATGGACACAGTATGTCATTCAGAAGGTTGACAGTATATTTCAGGTTATTTCACGCTTACTGTAATTAACATTCACCATCAGTTCCATGTTTTTAACTGGCTAAACATATAGGCAAATATGCTTTATAAAATATAAGAATATCCTATTTAGAGATAAAGTGCTTCAATTTATATAACTATTGGCATTTTTTGGTTAGAAAAAGTCAGGCCGGATGACAAATCCTGTTCTTCCCCATGTAGTAAGCATAGGAAGACTAGATGTGACAAGTTCTGCTAGGATCTCTAGCTGTTGGGTGGAGCATCAACAGTATACTGAGATGGCAGGGGCTCCCCATTAAGAAGTTTCACAACTTCAAGCCCTGATGAAAACTACCATTGAGGGTTTCTGATTCACTGTTGACAACCGGATGATGAATGGATGAGCAAGAGATGGACAAACAGTCAAATGAAACAGATGCCAGACCATACACAGTCCGACAGGAATAATTGTGCTACTGTCTGTGTTCTGCGTTGATCGCTTGGGCGTACCTGTATATTGATCTAACAATGCGTCTTCATTGACCTGTTAATGTGTGATTTGCCTCCCTTCAGTTTATCCCATTTGTCTCAATCACAGTATGGACTCGCTCCTGATGGGCTGTGTATGAAATCACCATAACGTTAACTATTCTACCTGGCCGTGTAAATGTCAGCTGGCCGCAATCGGAAAGAGACATGCGGTGAGATAGCAGTCAATTGACCCCAGAACTGACAACATCGACAGATTGAGGGATCTGATTCTGAGTACGAGATATTCTAGTAATCCATCATGTATTAATTCCTAATTCTCTTGTGGTAATCCTTAGACAAAAGATTTGCCCTGGCACAGTTGCAGGGGCATTGATGTGTGACTCCCTACATCAGTGTGTGGTTCATACACTCTCTCCCCTACCTATACCTACAGCATGGGGCCGATTTTTAATCGAAGACAACTGGACTCTCTTGTTTTTTTGACCTGAAGTTGCCAAAGGTATCATCAGTGTACAGTCCTTGCAATTCAGAAATCTGCATGTTGCGAAATTATATTCTCCCCTATTCAGTCCCATGTTAAAATTGGCTGATGAAAACTCTATTTGCTTCAGCTTTTGCCTCGGCTTTGAAAAATGCTGAAGCGATTTGCGTGGGTTGAATGTAAGCATATTGGTCCTTTCTTGGAATAGTAATTTGATGCATATTCAGCAAATTCACAACAGTTCTCTGTTGTTAAAACTATGCCCCATGCTGTAGACATAGGCAGGAGAGGGAATGTACAAACCACAAATTTACACCAGGAATCGCACATCAATGCATCTTCAGCTGTGCAAAGGGAATTTTGTTTGTCTAAGGAACCATAATTCTATCTTATTCTTAGACAAGTGGTAATTTTGGGTATTAGCAGATGCTGGTGTTATTGTTCTGCTGAACAATGGAATTGAGCATGTACAGTGCAGTCTGTCCACGTGTTTGTCAGTTTGTCTGTTGTACATGTACATAACCATTCATGTTTCCGGCTTTTAGTTTCCATGCAATACAATAGAAATTCTAAATGGATTCTTTTCAACTTGGGCCCATGTATGACTTGCCATTCGCTGGGGATTGTGTTTTGTTTACATCCGCCCATAAGTGGTGCCACCTGGGGGCCAACTTCCCGGATAATGCAATTGGTAAAAAAGATAATGTACATTACCAATTCCCTTCTGCTTCAAATTTAGTATGGTGATCAATACATGTACCTGAATTGCCTTCTGATGTGACCTGGGGTTGCATTAATGATTTTGACAACATCCATCCAAAGGTAGTGCTACATGTACATGTTGGAGAATAAAATGTGGATACCAGTACTTGACCACAAGATCATTACAAATGTGTACCTACCAGTGGACCTGCAGAATGTCAGATTTGTGGAACCACATCACTGTTCTTGTTAAGTATGCTTACTTAGGGACTGTGTTGAAGTCCGCTTTAAAACCCCATTGCTCAAATTGTCTCATTTTTACCCCTCGGTCATTTTGGCCTGTAATTGGGGGGGGGTATTGTTGCTGCCATGTACATCTGTCCGTACGTCCGTTAGCGCATTTTGGGCAACACCGCTTGAGACACAACCACCAAATTTTGCTAAATCAGATGCCTATCACAAGTGGCTTCTCTCGGTCCATATTTTACAGAGTTATGCCCCTTTACAGCTATATTAATTTCTATTTCTCTATTTCTACGCTTGAATGTAACCAGCTATATCTGCAGAACTGTGTTCGATACAGCTACTATATTTCGGAAACTTATTTATATTGTTGTACTTTAGAAGCCAACAAAAAAATACTCGCTTCGGCCTTTATTTTACGGACTCATGCCCCTTTCAGGTGCAGTTATCTCTGATGTGATCTATGCTTGAATGTAAGCAGTTATATTTAATTAACTGTGTTTGGTACAGCTACCAAATTTTGAGGAAACTTTTTATCTAGTTGTAGTCTAGATACCTACAAAAAAGTTAGTACCTTTTTGTCAGAGGTATATGTATTCACTTCGCTGTTGAAACATGACAAATAATCAGTATCGGTTCTGTGCAGAAAGTGGGAAGAAAGTTAAGGTCATGTGCACTGGGTGTTTGGCCTTGAAAGCTATCATTCCATGGCTATGGCATGATTGTTAAAACTGATTTTATTGAAGCTACATGTACAAAGGCAATTAAGGAATTCATGTGAAAGTACTTTAGTTAAAATTTTATAAGTGGTCCTTATTACCTTGGCTGAATAGAGCCAGTTAAGTACTCCCTGGTACTGCTAAAACTGGGATATAAACACAAGTCCATTACAACGGCTGTGATGATCTAAATCATAGTTTTATCAGTAACAGATAAAGACAGCTACTCCGAATCTCACAGCTGTTGCAGATTATAAATTATAGCAATTATGAGTTAATAATGAATTAATAGTCTTAGCTTGAGCTTTCTTTCTTCAGTTGGCTACAGGAATAAATCGACAGAACGCAAATTGCATATTTTTATATTGGCCGCAAGAATGATGTCTGCCCTGATCCATTTCATTTTGCATAACCCGTTCCCTATCACCAACCCCCTCTTAGCGTGTGTTATTTTCCTAAGGCCCCATAAAAAAAATGCCTTGTTTCCCATCACTGACTTTTCAAAAAGTCGGACGGGCGGTCCTTTTTTATTTTCGGAAGGGCATAGAAATGGTTCAGTTCATTCAAGAATCCACTGATATTAAGCTACTGATAGTCTAATTTGGTGCTAAAATGGGATATACAATTCATTTTACAGTCTTGCTACAGATGGAATAAAAACATTGGCTAAATCGGCAGAAATCGCATGGCATTTGTATTTCCATTCTCACCTGCTGCATACTGCTATATGTGAGGTCATCTCATTCTGATTTCGTAGTCGCAAACTCTCCATTCCTATGCAAGTAGACAGAACTCGAAAGATGGTAATGATAACATCTGAATCATTGTGATTTGAAAGACAAAACTGTGGGTGTTTTATTCCAGCAGGAAACAATAATCTGGGCTATTCTCGCAAAATGGAGAACATGACTAAAAATGAATTGACGATAATGAATATGACCTTGGGCATGCCATGGTTCGCACACTACCTTGAAAATCTTGAATTGCCTTGAAAATGACAATTTAAAATTCAAGGCCTTGAAATGCCTTGAAAAATGGGAAATCGGGCCATGTACCTTGAAAAGGCCTTGAAAACGGGAATTCTTAGCATGTTGTTGTCAATTGTGTAAAGTTGAATGAATGTTGTATCGTTCTTTGTCATCCATTAGCAAAAATAAGCCCCGATTATGACCGTATGATTATTTTCACAAATGGTTGTCACGCTGTGTAAAGGGAGACTATCCACGGTATACAGGTTCTCCTTGGAAACCAGAAACCTCACTTGATGTATGCTCTCGTAAGTGAGCGGCGGGTTCCCGACTGTATGAATCTCGGTCACCGCATCTGCGCACTGAATATGTATAATGTCACCTGACCACGTGGGCCCGCTACATCGCGAACCCTCAGATTTCCATTGAGTTTTCATGCCGAATGAATATTTTTCGGGTTTCCGACAGGTCCAGCAGAACGAAGTGGTTTTTGGCAGCTTTTGAAAATTGTTTCGTTTTTGACATTGAACATCATCTGCTAAATAGAGATTGTGGAAATGGTGTGCCTTTTCAATACAAATTGGCTAAAGGATGACAAGTATAAGGACTGGCTTTGCCAGCATGCAGATAA
>JAVTVY010049195.1:0-24606 GCA_036873755.1 Hanleya hanleyi
AAGAAGTCACATGACTCCGCAGACAAATTACAGACCGCTTATTTCTAGAAACGTAAAAAGAATCAAAAGTGATCCTTGTGATAATTTGTATCCCAGTCACGCTTTCATTCTACCTGTTCATGTGTACATCTTGAATGACATTACCACATGACCCCTAACACCGGCTGGAGCTGTATTAGTTACAAACATTTCATAGTGATGATGTAATAGTCCTATCAAGTCATCTTTTTTCATTTATTTGTAGCTGTCCCAGTCCAGAGAAACGAGAAGGAATATGCCTGCTGTAAAGGTGTCTATTACCCAGATATCACTTTTACTGTACGCATCAGGCGGCGTACACTCTACTATGGCTTTAATATAATTCTTCCGTGCGTACTCATCTCGTCGATGGCAATTCTCACGTTTATTCTGCCGCCGGATGGAGGAGAAAAGATCTCCCTTGGTAAGGCACCTCAAAGTATATCATTGTGTAGTACATAGATATATCCATCCGTCTTGCTGGAGTCTCAGTAATCCAGATTTAATTATCACGTTATTCCGTTAAACATCAACAACAACTCGAACTGAGGTACCCAGTACAGATGCCTCACAATATTAAACAAAACGACTCAGAATTCATTGAGTTTGAAGATATCAAGATAAGTATGTTTGATAATTTGGACGTATTGGTTGTTCCCGTCTTTGACCTAGGCGACGTTAGATTCATAATGAGACTGTCTCGTGGCTATGGATTGGAGAATGCCAAAATGGTTCAAGGCTACATTGTGATTATTAGCAGACATAACTATTAGCGATGAGATAAAGTAAGATATTGTTGGACGTGTATATGGGGGTATATTTGACGTGTATATGGGGGTATATTTGACGTGTATATGGGGGTATATTTACCCCGTTTGTCAGTTCATTCTTGACAATAAACACATCTAAGTGTTTTGAAGTAGACAACGAAATTAGCAACACGATGTCCCACAGGAACTTCTGAGACGACATTTGGTTATACTAGCCTTCAAATCATTTGGGGGGTATATATATCATATTGATCTTTAATTATACGAATGTACTACGATGATTCAGTGATAGTAGCATCGTCTTGGGAGAAAACTTTCATCCGAAAATACGGGATAGGATCTGAGAATTATAGTGGCGTTTTTAAACGATCATATTATGCAAGTAGAGTACGTTCAATTCTAGAGGTTGAATTTTTAGTTTAATTTTACTATTTATTAATTCAGGTCAGTAGAAGATGATAAACGAAAAATGGGGGTCACCACACTCGTTATGAAAATATGGCAATCATATGTAATGTGTGACTCACTAGTCAAATCACTGGATACATGGGAAAATAGAGACTTTTTCCTTGCTCCAAGCTCATTTTCTCGTTGAAAATGTATTAACAGCAGGAGTTCACCATGCTTTCGAGGAAAATAGTAGTGGGACCGGAATAGCAGATAAATTGGGCCTTTCTAGCCCTATATTCAGGAAGGAGTGAGGATGTGGAATCGGGATGGGGATGGAGAATATTCTTGGAGGTTCATCTATAAACCATTTATTTGTTGAGAGTCAATTCGGGTGAACTTTGGGGGTGCCACAAGCATAATCATCAACCTCATGAGCAATTTGCGCTCTCCAACCGTTGAATCTAAAATGCCTCCTTTTTGGTCATTCCTATCCCTCTATCGATCCGCCAGTAAGACACATAAATTGTTTGGTTGCGTCATATATCAATCTTTTGTCTGGAGACTTTTGCAAGGAAATTCACCCTTTTGTGAAAAGTTCGACAAATCTCCATGTTTATATAGCCTCATATGAAAATAAACGTGCTCTACTCCCTTAAGCAATTTTCACTTACTAATATAAAGGTTACAAGATGATTAGCACAGATACAAAGTATCAAAAGTTCACAGATCCATCTCAGCTTAATGTCGCTGTTCACGCCAGGCCATGTTTTTATCATTTCAGGCGTTACCATAATGTTGTCTTTGATGGTATTTCTGCTCTTAGTTGCTGAAACTATGCCGCCTACGTCAGATGCAGTTCCATTGATAGGTGGGTTGGTATTCCGAAATATTTCCCCCACAAATTTCACACATGAATGACGAGAAATAAAGCTTTGAATTCTTCTTCTGAGAAAGTTGTGACGCTCTAACATACTTTCCATGAATCATCTTCCTCCAGCTTGCCGTCATAAATTCACTGTTGCATTTTTTTCGTTTTGTACAATCTTTAATATAGGTACAGAAGTGCCGTCTGAAACAAGCATGAAACTACGTTATCAAGCAAATCGGACAGATGTATTCTACAGTCAGCATGAAACAAAATACTACTAATTATTGACTAATTATCGTTTACTGGATTACGCAGAGCCAGGATAATTTGATTTCTTCAATTACTGTTTCTGATTGACCTAGTTTAGCGTCGTTAAATACTAATCATGGGTCATCTATGTATAACCTAATACTTATTATGGGTCATCTATATATAAACTAATACATATTATGGGTCATCTGTATATAACCTAATTATTACGGGTCATCTATATATAACCTAATAAAATAATGTTACACCTCAAGTGTCTAGTCCGTCATTCAATATTTAACCGTCGTCCATTAATGAATTTCCGAAGAATGACGAAGTTTTATCGCTGCTGACCGTTTCTCTTTTGCAGGAAACCATCTTATGTTTTTTTATTAATTTTGTTTCATGCACATTTGGAATTGGTGCTAACTGTCATTCGAAATAGATCTGGCGATTATTGACACGGGATTACTTTGATGGACGAAGGTTGACTATTGATTGTCGGATCTGTGGCTTGCTGTTACGTTTGGACGTACACAAACATGTAGTGTACATTACCTCGGCATTCCTGAAGATGGTTTGAAATAAACTGAAATATTAGAATCAACCATGCACTGCTTGTCATTCTAAGGAGTTGTAACTTTTACTTCATTATGTAGGTTCATCTCTGGAATCACAATATATATATATGTTTTTGGATATTGATATCATGCCTTAGGTCTGTTTATTATAGTTTGACCATATTGCCGATCACATGTTGACTGTGCTGAAGCATCAATAGAGTTATCTTATCTTATCGTATATATATTAAATTTTACAGGTATTTATTTCGCAATCATCATGATAATGTGCTCGCTCTCTGTTGTGTGCACCGTCATCGTGTTGAACTTTCACCATCGAGGGCCGGATAGCCACCACATGTCAAGATGGGTTTGTATTGCTGTTCAGTTTCAGTATAGGCATTCAAAATGATAGCGATATCCAATATATTGTTCCCGCTTGTATTAATTACGAACTACGCGACATAGGTCTTTGATATATGTTGGCATGATGGGAAGTTGATGCTGGGTCGACATCGGGCCTTACAGACTAGTCTTGTGTTAAATGCCGTCATTTTCATATGACGACGATACAGCTCACCAATCCCCAGTGTACGAGTTGTCGCAGTGACACAGCTCATCAATTAGCAATATACGAGTTGTCAGAGCATTTCCATCATAGCTCTCTAGATTTGTATCTAATGCCGCTTATGTCGGTGCTAGAGGCCGTGTGGTCATGTCATCCAAGTTGCCACATGATCAGGTACAATAAAAGCGTACCTGGGATAGAACACATATCACGAATCGTTAGATTCTTGATATGTGCTTTATAAGAGGTTAATCAGAAGACTATACTGGGAAGTCATGTGACTCTTCCCACTTCCTTTATATGCGTTGTAATATTATAATTTCTGTAATAAGAGAAACTTGATAATGTATGTGCCAGACGAAGATATATAAATATATACATATTCCGTCGACGTATATCCATCAGTCTCATTTTAATGTCAACATGTTCTATTTCAGTTTCCCTGACGTCATGCTATAACAGATTGTTTTTAGATGAAGATAAATTAATTGTGCATCGTGCAACCATATAAATCGTGCCAAATATTGCAATTGTTGCCAAATCTCGAATCTAGGTATAATTTGATTGGTTATTTCAGGTGCAGAAGGTCATATGCGAGTGGTTAGCCTGGATATTGATGATAGAACGTCCGGGCAAAGAAATGACTCGGAAGAGATTTCTACAGAACTCTAAATTACGAGACATGGAAATGAAAGACCGGACGTCCAAGAGTCTGTTGGCAAATGTACTCGACCTAGACGATGAATGTCCCGTGCCTCTACAGAACAATACTAGCAATAACAGTACGTTAACCAGGAAACTAGACGATGGTTTCATCTCCTATAGCCACAAAAGCGAACTATTAATGATACTAAAAGAAGTTCGCAAAATGACAAACAAGCTTAAAAAGGACGACGAGGAATCGGATATCAAGAACGATTGGAAATTCGCAGCGATGGTGATAGACAGATTATGTTTGATCACGTTCACCTTCATGACTGTCGTTTCTACTTGTGCTATTCTATTCTCGGCACCTAACTTGATAACGTGAGAAGTTGAGTAAGACCAATGGTAGTTGATTGTTACTGTATTCGATGAAAGTTAACATACCGTCGTTGAATTTGATGTTTGTGAACCAACAAGTGTATGCCAAGAAACTATCCCTGTACCAACGAAGACATACGTCGTTATTGTTCTAACAATTACAGTTGCTCTTTCTAGTTGTGACTCTTTTTCTGGATTTACCATGATGGATTAGCTGTCGTACCTCACCACCTTAAGTATAACGGGAATACATGTGTGTAACATTTGTTTTATGAGTTGTTAGCAATCGTGAAACCGTGATTGTGACGTCCTGTATTCAGTGGTCTCCAATACCGTTTTAGTGTTACGGGTACCTCACATCTCATTCGATAAATTACTTTCCTGAGTGAATTCTACAATTTATGTCCGGAAAAAATATAGGATTGATGCCATGGATGAAGGGCATTTCAAGCACCATCTTCAGGATTGAAAAATAAACTATGACCGAAATATGACCCACGTTATATTATTGTGATGTAAATATGTTTCGTATATAGGAAATAGCCGGCTTTCCCCTCATCGGTGAAGTCGATTGTGAATTTATATTGCCAAAAGGGAAATATAAATTATATTACATGTGCTTATTCGGTCATATAAGCTGAATAACCTAATTAGAGACTGTTGTGGAAACCTCTATTCTCTTCGATTCTGAACTGTTCGGTTGTGACGTCTTTGAATGATCGTAGTGGCAGAGACAAATGAAGAAGCTGGCGAATATGGCCTTATGGTTGAAATATATATCGCCATGATGAAATAAGTGGGGTAGACCCCTGTATGCTTACCGAAAAGTTATCGTTGATATCCGATCGTCGGATATTGTATATTTGGAAACAAATATGCCTAGATTGGTACAGTGAATAAGCGTATGCTACATGTGGAATATTAATTGGTTGATCTTTGATAATTTAGCATCAACGGATGTCTATTCAGCGCATACTTGTACAAATAATACAAAGTTTTCTATCGGGTTGAATTTTAACATTCTAATACTCACATTACACCTATAACTTATTCGCGAGACCATCATATATGTACAGAACTTATATTCATACATGTATCTGTAAATATCGGATTTAAGCATTCAACCATTTTTTGTCTTTCACAATTCCAGCCTGTGTACTTTTCACAATTTAGAAATTGATTATTCTTGTCCGCTTGATTACAGATTGTCTTTGTAAGTTATTTGTCGGAAAATATTGAAACATGTCAAAGCTGGTATGATCTGGTATTTGAATCAACATTTCTTTGTGATCCGATGTCTATTCTATTTTTGTTCAAACTCTGATTCGCAGATGCCTGCACAGCTGGTGGACGGGAAATCAATTCACTTCTAAGGTTTTGTCTATGCTACCCCGTTCCTGCGTAAACTTGGTCGACTATAGACAGACGTTTTTGCTCATCGCTGAATCGCTGAGGATACCTGATATGGATTACCTTTCTCTGTTCAAAACATTTTACCAACCTGTCAGCTGGTGTATTTTCTATGCTGCTGGGTTGGAAAAGGGAGCATAAGCTGTGTATTTTAATACGAGCCCTTCGTCGGTTTAATCGGATTTCTCGTTTCAACACATTTAAATATTCCATGACATATTGTCGATATTATCTGCTGCAATTTGCTCAAGTCGTTGTAAAGAATGCGAAGGTTCGACAATGGGCTGTTTGTGACTGGAGCTATACTTCAGCTAAATACTGTTGACTGGAGTAAATGCGCAGTTATTTGCGAGCTATTCCTGTTGCACGCATGCGCCCATTCCTGCCAAAAATAAATGATTTTGTAAAAAAATTGGAACAATTGGGAGACAAATGAGTATATGGCTATTTAAATTTAACTGATGCATCGGTTAATTTCTAAATGTTTTTTCATGAACTCCTGGTTCTCTTTCGTGGTTTTGTAGTGTACGCTGTATGAATGTTTATGTATATGTCTAAACCCAGTCTCATTGGTTATGTTGAATATGTCGATGTGTTCCCAGTGGTTTTGTATTGACAGTAGCATGAAACCCATATGTTCAGTTATTTCTCACAGTCGGAAAGGTCCGCCGTAGTTTTAAGTTTTCTTAATTTTAACGCCTTAGTTATCGTTCGACAAATATATGTAGGTTTATTGTTTTGGTGGGAATTTAAACCGTACGACGCCGGATATCACAGGATAGTGTTCTGGGTATCCTTGCATTTACCAGGTTTACCACATGTTTACCACATGTTTACCAGGTTTACCACATGTTTACCCCATGTTTACCACATGTTTACCACATTGTTTACCCCATGTTTACCACATGTTTACCAGGTTTACCACATGTTTACCACATGTTTACCCCATGTTTACCACATGTTGAGGCATTTACCAGGTTTACCACATGTTTACCCCATGTTTACCACATTACCACATGTTTACCAGGTTTACCACATGTTTACCACATGTTTACCCCATGTTTACCACATGTTGAGGCATTTACCAGGTTTACCACATGTTTACCACATGTTTACCACATTACCACATGTTTACCACATGTTTACCATGTTTACCACATGTTTACCACATTACCACATGTTTACCACATTACCACATGTTTACCACATGTTGAGGCGTTTACTCCATCAGACGTCCTCTATATGCTCCTTCAGTAACATCAGATGAGTTATTTGTCTGAGCTGATCTGTCATCATAGTTCCCGAGATTCCGAATAAGCTGATGATAGGGGCCGTGTGGATACTTCATAGTCTCCACATGAATAGCTGCAATAAAAGGGCGGCTGAGATACTAAGGCTATGTCCGAGAATCCACCCTATTCTCGGCATTGAATAGGATGTGCCGAAGGAGGCTTTGCTGTGGAGTCATATGGTTATGTTTAGTCGCCAGACGTCATCAATTTGTCCCTCCTCTTGCATATCGCTCCAATTTACTACAACTTGATACTTCTGATGGTTGTATCGTATCGTCATCAGCATTACCAAGGTACCAATTTATTAACCTATGTATCGACAGCTCTTCTTACATATTAATTTTGTTCACGTCTATACAGCTAAACCGTATCTTACTCTATATTTACATCATTATTCCAACGTTCTATGGATCATTCCGGGCTGGAAACCTGTGGAATGTATCCATCAAAAAATGTATAACTGATATTGAAGTTATGACATGAAAGGCGGTATGTCGCTAAGTATTTTTACATCCACGGAACTGGCTTGCCTGATACAGCTATTATGTCTCATAACGTGCGGTTTATTTGTTGTTTGTAATCATTGATGTTACGTTATTAGTATTAATATGTATCAATTGCAGCTGGATTGCAAACGTCTTCGTGTGGAATCTGTGTTTACGGTAGATAGGGATACGGTGTTGCGTAATTTATTAATTTGTAGAAAAGTACGACATGCATGTTGAGATCCTAGATGACTATCAAGGCATTTTATTCTACAATGTAAGTTTCAATGTAATAGTAGTGTATGCCGAGGCGCTACGGATAAGTAAACGCCATATCCCAGTGCGTGATTGCTAAATTATCTCCTATAGATTGCTTATTAGGTGTACAGTATAATGTATACCTCCAGTGAGTACATTGGAACTCGAGGTCTTCGATTGGTATATTTCCATTGCAGTGATCTTGTTAAAAATTTGAATGCACTGCAGTATAATTTTGGATTGTAGATGAGAGAAACCAAATGTATTTCTGATCTGAAGCCTATACTAGCATGGGTGGATGGATGTACTTGGGCACTCCATCGCACTGCGATGGGCACTGGTCGTGCGAACACTTTGTGGAGGCCATTTCCCCCAACCCGTCCTACACATGATTCCGCTCATCAGTGTCACATAGACACTGTGTAATCCCCCACATTCTTATTAAACAATGTACCTTCTTCACATTCAACACAATCTTATACTCTTCTTTTACCATAACTGCTGAAGTATCACCCAACATTTCCATCTGTCAATACCCCTTATTCTCTCTTACAGGAAATTCTAGCAGCAACTCCTATCAAGCATCGCCATGACCACTCATAATTAAATCTCCCGATAGACGATTATTTGCTTAACTCCTATATGTGATAGTGGTGTTTAAATCCCAACATTCCCCTAGCATTTCCATACATGCACCCGATCGCCTAATGTATACGAATGAACAACCAGGCCAGTGATATGTGGAGCGAAGTACATTGTATAATATATTTGAGCTGTATTATCATAAATCTTTTTTTTTTCTATGCGATTTATTCCCTGGTGGAAAATATCAAATGTAACCAGTAATTATAATTTTCACTTTTATTCAAGCAATTGGCAATTTTCTCTCGCTTAGTGCTCTCACTAAGGAGAATAAATAATAAAGTTTTTGACTTCTTGCAGGGCAATCACAAACGATAAAACTGGCTATATGTGAATAAAGACGAAGTATAAATCCAAAAATCTTGTCTTCGAAATGTCATTTACATGTAAATAATGCAAATTTGTACAGAATTCAGACATCTCTTCTGTTATGATCTTACTTGTAGGAGACTTATACCCCGAAACACAGCATTTATCGCCTCATGCATTAACCGTTGATTCAAGACACATTTGAATTTTTCAAAAATATAACTGAATAAGAAGGCTGAATGTATCTTTATTTCTAAATGCCATGATGTCTGAGATACGAAACTTGAAAAAAGTGGTGGAGTGCTTGCCGGCTTTTAGTCCGAGTGCTTTGACGTCTGGTACCCCATTTTCGTAGCACAGAGCTAGCGGCGTCGTTATGGTAAGCTTGTGCTCAACATGGTTCCTGAGCCAATAACCTTCAACCAATAAATTTAACTGTACATTCTGCGCCTTGGATCCATCATTAAATTGCTACGTTCCTTTCCACATAAATCGAGATGTGATACACTATATTTTTAAATGGCCTTATATCCTAATACCTGTGAAGATTGTTTTGCTGTTTTTCGATCGTCTTTTATCGCATACTTTTGATTTGGACATTCCAACAGAGTTCTAGCGTTTTTTAATTTATCAGGGTATATATTATGGCTTTTGTAAGGTATTCTAAATTTAGCAAGTATTTTCTTGTATTTTGTATACATATACATGACTATTTGTCTCTGTAAACGCATACATAAGACAGGGAATTACCTGGCAGCGCTGTAACTTGGCAGTTGGTACGCATGTATTGGGTTTAATTGCAGTCATCTTCGGGGATAAATTATAATATAATTATATTCCTACATTGTGAAACACTCTGCCAGAAAATACTGGCTCGGGTGAGAATTGAACTCAAACTCACGACTTAGGGGATAACGTCCCACTACTCTACCGGCTAAGCTACCGAGCCCAGTCGGGCTAATTCAATCCATTTCACAGGTACACGGCTTATTGCCACGGTAACAAATGAATTTTGGATATATTCGAAGATACAATGTTTCGACTAATAATTGCAGTTCTCCTAAATTAAAATATAATTATATTCCTGCATTGTGAAACACCCTAGCAGAAAATACTGGCTCGGGTGAGAATCGAACTCACGACATAGAGAGAAGGGGGTGAATCCCAAATCCACTTGTTATCGTGGCAATAAGCCGTGTACTTGTGAAATGGATTAAAGTAGCGAGCTGTTCCCGATTGGACTCGGTAGCTTAATTAGTCGGCAGGTCAGTGGGACGGTATCCCCTAAATTGTGAGTACGGTTTTCGCAAGAGCCAGTATTTCCTGCCAGCGTGTTTCACTATAGTTTTCCAAATTGTTCAGTCACATTTGCTAAAATATCTCCTTTACATATATCTTTTCAATATTCACCAATGAAAATATATAGTTGTGGGCTCGTGTCCACTTTTGGAATAAGCTCACTGGCTCATGTCCGTAAGGGCTCCTGATGTGTTCTCTTGGAATATAATTATAGTATACCGTATTGCGTTGTTACACTGGATCCAAGCAGAATTGCGTCGTATTTTTCTTTCTCTGTATATAAGGATATCGCATTTATTTGGGACACCTGTCTCACAATTCAAACCTCATAAACAATGCTTAATGTACATACTATGCTGAATTAATTGTGAGCTATATTTTCGGTGTTTCGTTGTAATCCAGTACACTATGCATATACAGTGTGGGTAGGTTTATCCTGTGATGTGTTTTTGCAACAGCGATACATTTATAAAGAGAATCAGTGAATACATGTATATGATTTGGCCAGGTTTTGAGCTTAATAACATCATCACACTCTGAACGCATTGCCTCTAAGCGAATTTATAGTTTAAACGCTGGGATCATGTTTAGGAAATGGATTGCTCAGGACACGCTTCAAGCAAACCTATTCTAAGTAAGTATCGACCTTTCCCAATAAGCGTAGTTACTTGTCAAAAACTTTGCTTTGAAGATCCACGAAGTTCCAGACAAACATACAGAAATCGGATTGTTAACTCTTCAGTACAATTTAAAACTGCTGAACGCTGATGTGGTTAAATCTAAGTTTAGCATATTTTAACTATAATCGTCAGATGCGACATTCAGTTGTCAGGTTAGTCCATATTCGTGGAACATAATTTGCTTATACCACGCATATCCAGACGGCAATCTAAGCCAGTGATAAACCGTCAGATTCTGACCTACTAATATTGAGGGCATTGTTGACGCTTTCTCCATTCTACTGCTATTACACGAATCTCATACAGTGTAAATCACACTTTGTTCCTGATATACCGTGATAAATATGAATTGATTTAGTAGTAATTGTATTTATCTCCTTAACAAGCGGCTGATCACTTCGTGTGTATGAAATCTTAATGGGTGATATATTTTCCATATACAAGTATGTTGTAATATTACGCACGATTTAATATTATGACTGACATGGATTGGACTATCGAAGTACACGCTCCTGCCCGAGAGAAAAGACATGGCCTACCAATCTTTGACAAAAAACTGTAATAATAATAACAACCCACTCTTAGGTTTCATAATGAAGATAATTGTAATAAGGATGATAGAGATGACAGTAAAGATGATCGATGAACCGCAGACAGTCTCCGCCAACCAGATAACCGGATGTGGCTGACGTTAATTGCGGTGAATGCAAAATGTAGTGACAACTAACTGGGATGTTACGTGGAGTGCTGGTGATGATCTAGACACACTTATCTTCCTTAGTACCTTGGATACTAATTCTTATCAATTATGATTTAATCGAACGCTAGAATACAAAGTGAGAAAACCCATACACCGGCCTACTTAGCAAAAAATTAAATCAGTAAATGTGCCACTGTTGAAGTTTAAGGCTGACATTTCCAGTTTGTGAAGCTTTTCTATTTATGTGAGCCTTTATCCAGGATCTGACCGGTAGATGATCGTTACACAGCTATTATAACTGAGTGTCGATTAACGGTGATTGATAATCCTCGCTGTTCTATTCATTTCAAAATGTTGTGTATGTGTTACAATGTAACTCTTGCAGCTGGATTGCAACCATATTTGTATGAAATCTGTATTTCTGTTTTATTTTCGATAAACACATGTATTACTTAATTTGCTGGTTTGATGATAATTTTGAATATTATATTTCTAAAATGATCTTGGGGCTGACCGTCATCTTTGTCAGTATTTTATCAGATTGTTTTTGTAGGAAGGAATGATTTTCGACCCGACTGAGTGTAATAATAAAATCATTTTGATAAAGATTGTGTGTCTCTTAAATGCTTTTTAGGCATTCAAAGAAATTTCCCCAATATTTCATTTAGGCCATTGTATGAACATACAACCGGTGTGTTTTCAAGGTACAAGAATCTTTGTATTGATAGATGGTGATCAGGTTCTATGCTCTATAATATATGGCTGTGGGTGAAACTATGATTAGATAGATAGATGGTTTATTGCAATAATACCATGGCCTGGCTAAGGCCTTATAGATATACATATACAAGACAGCAATATCACATATATAAAAACAGTTCTATTTTTTTTGCAGATAATTCTAATTTGAGCAAACATCTTTATCACGATTATAGAAATCGGAAGCTGGAATTATGGAAATCAAGGGAACCACCTAGCCTGAATATAAAATCTATCGTTCCGTCGTATATCGTATAGGGTATCTTCCAGATATTTCGTCCAAGGAATTTGATAGTGAGAGTACTATGAACCCATTCTGTCAGATTATGTTCTGTGGCTAGACAAGGAATTTGATACTGAGAGTACTATGAACCCATTCTGTCAGACTATGTTCTGTGGCTAGACAAGGAATTTGATACTGAGAGTACTATGAACCCATTCTGTCAGATTATGTTCTGTGGCTAGACAAGGAATTTGATACTGAGAGTACTATGAACCCATTCTATCAGATTATGTTCTGTGGCTAGACAAGGAATTTGATACTGAGAGTACTATGAACCCATTCTGTCAGATTATGTTCTGTGGCTAGACAAGGAATTTGATACTGAGAGTACTATGAACCCATTCTGTCAGATTATGTTCTGTGGCTAGACAAGGAATTTGATACTGAGAGTACTATGAACCCATTCTGTCAGATTATGTTCTGTGGCTAGACAAGGAATTTGATACTGAGAGTACTATGAACCCATTCTGTCAGATTATGTTCTGTGGCTAGACAAGGAATTTGATACTGAGAGTACTATGAACCCATTCTGTCAGATTATGTTCTGTGGCTAGACAAGGAATTTGATACTGAGAGTACTATGAACCCATTCTGTCAGATTATGTTCTGTGGCTAGACATGAACCCATTCTGTCAGATTATGTTCTGTGGCTAGACAAGGAATTTGATACTGAGAGTACTATGAACCCATTCTGTCAGATTATGTTCTGTGGCTAGACAAGGAATTTGATACTGAGAGTACTATGAACCCATTCTGTCAGATTATGTTCTGTGGCTAGACAAGGAATTTGATACTCAGAGTACTATGAACCCATTCTGTCAGATTATGTTCTGTGGCTAGACAAGGAATTTGATACTGAGAGTACTATGAACCCATTCTGTCAGATTATGTTCTGTGGCTAGACAAGGAATTTGATACTGAGAGTACTATGAACCCATTCTGTCAGATTATGTTCTGTGGCTAGACAAGGAATTTGATAGTGAGAGTACTATGAACCCATTCTGTCAGATTATGTTCTGTGGCTAGACAAGGAATTTGATACTGAGAGTACTATGAACCCATTCTGTCAGATTATGTTCTGTGGCTAGACAAGGAATTTGATACTGAGAGTACTATGAACCCATTCTGTCAGATTATGTTCTGTGGCTAGACAAGAAATTTGATACTGAGAGTACTATGAACCCATTCTGTCAGATTATGTTCTGTGGCTAGACAAGGAATTTGATACTGAGAGTACTATGAACCCATTCAGTCGGATTATGTTCTGTGGCTAGACAAGGAATTTGATACTGAGAGTACTATGAACCCATTCTGTCGGATTATGTTCTGTGGCTAGACAAGGAATTTGATACTGAGAGTACTATGAACCCATTCTGTCAGATTATGTTCTGTGGCTAGACAAGGAATTTGATACTGAGAGTACTATGAACCCATTCTGTCAGATTATGTTCTGTGGCTAGACAAGGAATTTGATACTGAGAGTACTATGAACCCATTCTGTCAGATTATGTTCTGTGGCTAGACAAGGAATTTGATACTGAGAGTACTATGAACCCATTCTGTCAGATTATGTTCTGTGGCTAGACAAAGAATTTGATACTGAGAGCACTATGAACCCATTCTGTCAGATTATGTTCTGTGGCTAGACAAGGAATTTGATAGTGAGAGTACTATGAACCCATTCTGTCAGATTATGTTCTGTGGCTAGACAAAGAATTTGATACTGGAGAGTACTGTGAACCCATTCTGTCAGATTATGTTCTGTGGCTAGAAGGAATTTGATACTGAGAGTACTGTGAACCCATTCTGTCAGATTAACATGTTCTGTGGCTAGACAAGGAATTTGATACTGGGAGAGTACTATGAACCCATTCTTGCCTAGATTATGTTCTGTGGCTAGACAAGGAATTTGGATACTGAGAGTACTATGAACCCATTCTGTCAGATTATGTTCTGTGCGGCTAGACAAGGAATTTGATACTGAGAGTACTATGAACCCATTCTGTCAGATTGTTCTGTGTTGTGACAAGGAATTTGATACTGAGAGTACTATGAACCCATTCTGTCAGGATTATGTTCTATGGCTAGACAAGGAATTTGATACTGAGAGTAGCCTATGAACCCATTCTGTCAGATTATGTTCTGTGGCTAGACAAGGAATTTGATACTGAGAGTACTATGAACCCATTCTGTCAGATTATGTTCTGTGGCTAGACAAGGAATTTGATACCGAGAGTACTATGAACCCATTCTGTCAGATTATTTTCTGTGGCTAGACAAGGAATTTGATACTGAGAGTACTATGAACCCATTCTGTCAGATTATGTTCTGTGGCTAGACAAGGAATTTGATGCTGAGAGTACTATGAACCCATTCTGTCAGATTATGTTCTGTGGCTAGACAAGGAATTTGATACTCAGAGTACTATGAACCCATTCTGTCAGATTATGTTCTGTGGCTAGACAAGGAATTTGATACCGAGAGTACTATGAACCCATTCTGTCAGATTATTTTCTGTGGCTAGACAAGGAATTTGATACTGAGAGTACTATGAACCCATTCTGTCAGATTATGTTCTGTGGCTAGACAAGGAATTTGATGCTGAGAGTACTATGAACCCATTCTGTCAGATTATGTTCTGTGGCTAGACAAGGAATTTGATACTCAGAGTACTGTGAACCCATTCTGTCAGATTATGTTCTGTGGCTAGACAAGGAATTTGATACTGAGAGTACTGTGAACCCATTCTGTCAGATTATGTTCTGTGGCTAGACAAGGAATTTGATACTGAGAGTACTGTGAACCCATTCTGTCAGATTATGTTCTGTGGCTAGACAAAGAATTTGATACTGAGAGTACTGTGAACCCATTCTGTCAGATTATGTTCTGTGGCTAGACAAGGAATTTGATACTGAGAGTACTGTGAACCCATTCTGTCAGATTATGTTCTGTGGCTAGACAAGGAATTTGATACTGAGAGTACTATGAACCCATTCTGTCAGATTATGTTCTGTGGCTAGACAAGGAATTTGATACTGAGAGTACTATGAACCCATTCTGTCAGATTATGTTCTGTGGCTAGACAAGGAATTTGATACTGAGAGTACTATGAACCCATTCTGTCAGATTATGTTAACAATAAACTCAGATGTAGGGTTGACCTTGAAGTCACTTTTTACAGAACCCATTCAGCCAGATTGCATGTTCTTGTGCCTTGGAGCAAGGAGTACTGAGTATGAACCCATTCTGTCGAATTATGTTCACGGCTGGGCAAGGAATTTGATACTGAGTACTATGAACCCATTCTGTCCAGATTATGTTCTGTGGCTAGACAAAAGGAATTTGATACTGGGTACTATGAACCACATTCTGCTCAGATTATGTTCTGTAGCTGAGCAAGGAGTACATTACTGAGTACTATGAGGAGCCCATTTCTGATAGTTATGTTCTGTGGCTAGGCAAGAATTTGATACTGAGAGTACTGTGAACCCATTCTGTCAGATTATGTTCTGTGGCTAGACAAAGAATTTGATACTGAGAGTACTGTGAACCCATTCTGTCAGATTATGTTCTGTGGCTAGACAAGGAATTTGATACTGAGAGTACTGTGAACCCATTCTGTCAGATTATGTTCTGTGGCTAGACAAGGAATTTGATACTGAGAGTACTATGAACCCATTCTGTCAGATTATGTTCTGTGGCTAGACAAGGAATTTGATAGTGAGAGTACTATGAACCCATTCTGTCAGATTATGTTCTGTGGCTAGACAAGGAATTTGATACTGAGAGTACTATGAACCCATTCTGTCAGACTATGTTCTGTGGCTAGACAAGGAATTTGATACTGAGAGTACTATGAACCCATTCTGTCAGATTATGTTCTGTGGCTAGACAAGGAATTTGATACTGAGAGTACTATGAACCCATTCTATCAGATTATGTTCTGTGGCTAGACAAGGAATTTGATACTGAGAGTACTATGAACCCATTCTGTCAGATTATGTTCTGTGGCTAGACAAGGAATTTGATACTGAGAGTACTATGAACCCATTCTGTCAGATTATGTTCTGTGGCTAGACAAGGAATTTGATACTCAGAGTACTGTGAACCCATTCTGTCAGATTATGTTCTGTGGCTAGACAAGGAATTTGACACTGAGAGTACTGTGAACCCATTCTGTCAGATTATGTTCTGTGGCTAGACAAGGAATTTGATACTGAGAGTACTGTGAACCCATTCTGTCAGATTATGTTCTGTGGCTAGACAAAGAATTTGATACTGAGAGTACTGTGAACCCATTCTGTCAGATTATGTTCTGTGGCTAGACAAGGAATTTGATACTGAGAGTACTATGAACCCATTCTGTCAGATTATGTTCTGTGGCTAGACAAGGAATTTGATACTGAGAGTACTATGAACCCATTCTGTCAGATTATGTTCTGTGGCTAGACAAGGAATTTGATACTGAGAGTACTATGAACCCATTCTGTCAGATTATGTTCTGTGGCTAGACAAGGAATTTGATACTGAGAGTACTATGAACCCATTCTGTCAGATTATGTTCTGTGGCTAGACAAGGAATTTGATACTGAGAGTACTATGAACCCATTCTGTCAGATTATGTTCTGTGGCTAGACAAGGAATTTGATACTGAGAGTACTATGAACCCATTCTGTCAGATTATGTTCTGTGGCTAGACAAGGAATTTGATACTGAGAGTACCATGAATCCATTCTGTCAGATTATGTTCTGTGGCTAGACAAGGAATTTGATACTGAGAGTACTATGAACCCATTCTGTCAGATTATGTTCTGTGGCTAGACAAGGAATTTGATACTGAGAGTACTATGAACCCATTCTGTCAGATTATGTTCTGTGGCTAGACAAGGAATTTGATACTGAGAGTACTATGAACCCATTCTGTCAGATTATGTTCTGTGGCTAGACAAGGAATTTGATACTGAGAGTACTATGAACCCATTCTGTCAGATTATGTTCTGTGGCTAGACAAGGAATTTGATACTGAGAGTACTATGAACCCATTCTGTCAGATTATGTTCTGTGGCTAGACAAGGAATTTGATACTGAGAGTACTATGAACCCATTCTGTCAGATTATGTTCTGTGGCTAGACAAGGAATTTGATACTGAGAGTACTATGAACCCATTCTGTCAGATTATGTTCTGTGACTAGACAAGGAATTTGATACTGAGAGTACTATGAACCCATTCTGTCAGATTATGTTCTGTGGCTAGACAAGAAATTTGATACTGAGAGTACTATGAACCCATTCTGTCAGATTATGTTCTGTGGCTAGACAAGGAATTTGATACTGAGAGTACTATGAACCCATTCAGTCGGATTATGTTCTGTGGCTAGACAAGGAATTTGATACTGAGAGTACTATGAACCCATTCTGTCGGATTATGTTCTGTGGCTAGACAAGGAATTTGATACTGAGAGTACTATGAACCCATTCTGTCAGATTATGTTCTGTGGCTAGACAAGGAATTTGATACTGAGAGTACTATGAACCCATTCTGTCAGATTATGTTCTGTGGCTAGACAAAGAATTTGATACTGAGAGCACTATGAACCCATTCTGTCAGATTATGTTCTGTGGCTAGACAAGGAATTTGATAGTGAGAGTACTATGAACCCATTCTGTCAGAATATGTTCTGTGGCTAGACAAGGAATTTGATACTGAGAGTACTATGAACCCATTCTGTCAGATTATGTTCTGTGGCTAGACAAGGAATTTGATACTGAGAGTACCATGAACCCATTCTGTCAGATTATGTTCTGTGGCTAGACAAGGAATTTGATACTGAGAGTACCATGAATCCATTCTGTCAGATTATGTTCTGTGGCTAGACAAGGAATTTGATACTGAGAGTACTATGAACCCATTCTGTCAGATTATGTTCTGTGGCTAGACAAGGAATTTGATACTGAGAGTACTATGAACCCATTCTGTCAGATTATGTTCTGTGGCTAGACAAGGAATTTGATACTGAGAGTACTATGAACCCATTCTGTCAGATTATGTTCTGTGGCTAGACAAGGAATTTGATACTGAGAGTACTATGAACCCATTCTGTCAGATTATGTTCTGTGGCTAGACAAGGAATTTGATACTGAGAGTACTATGAACCCATTCTGTCAGATTATGTTCTGTGGCTAGACAAGGAATTTGATACTGAGAGTACTATGAACCCATTCTGTCAGATTATGTTCTGTGGCTAGACAAGGAATTTGATACTGAGAGTACTATGAACCCATTCTGTCAGATTATGTTCTGTACTATGGCTGTCAGATTATGCAGACAAGGAATTTGATACTGAGAGTACTATGAACCCATTCTGTCAGATTATGTTCTGTGGCTAGACAAGGAATTTGATACTGAGAGTACTATGAACCCATTCTGTCAGATTATGTTCTGTGGCTAGACAAGGAATTTGATACTGAGAGTACTATGAACCCATTCTGTCAGATTATGTTCTGTGGCTAGACAAGGAATTTGATACTGAGAGTACTATGAACCCATTCTGTCAGATTATGTTCTGTGGCTAGACAAGGAATTTGATACTGAGAGTACTATGAACCCATTCTGTCAGATTATGTTCTGTGGCTAGACAAGGAATTTGATACTCAGAGTACTATGAACCCATTCTGTCAGATTATGTTCTGTGGTTAGACAAGGAATTTGATACTCAGAGTACTATGAACCCATTCTGTCAGATTATGTTCTGTGGCTAGACAAGGAATTTGATACTGAGAGTACTATGAACCCATTCTGTCAGATTATGTTCTGTGGCTAGACAAGGAATTTGATACTGAGAGTACTATGAACGCATTCTGTCAGATTATGTTCTGTGGCTAGACAAGGAATTTGATACTGAGAGTACTATGAACCCATTCTGTCAGATTATAGTCTGTGGCTAGACAAGGAATTTGATACTGAGAGTACTATGAACCCATTCTGTCAGGTTATGTTCTGTGGCTAGACAAGGAATTTGATACTGAGAGTACTATGAACCCATTCTGTCAGATTATGTTCTGTGGCTAGACAAGGAATTTGATACTGAGAGTACTATGAACCCATTCTGTCAGATTATGTTCTGTGGCTAGACAAGGAATTTGATACTGAGAGTACTATGAACCCATTCTGTCAGATTACGTTCTGTGGCTAGACAAGGAATTTGATACTGAGAGCACTATGAACCCATTCTGTCAGATTATGTTCTGTGGCTAGACAAGGAATTTGATAGTGAAAGTACTATGAACCCATTCTGTCAGATTATGTTCTGTGGCTAGACAAGGAATTTGATACTGAGAGGACTATGAACCCATTCTGTCAGATTATGTTCTGTGGCTAGACAAGGAATTTGATACTGAGAGTACCATGAACCCATTCTGTCAGATTATGTTCTGTGGCTAGACAAGGAATTTGATACTGAGAGTACTATGAACCCATTCTGTCAGATTATGTTCTGTGGCTAGACAAGGAATTTGATACTGAGAGTACTATGAACCCATTCTGTCAGATTATGTTCTGTGGCTAGACAAGGAATTTGATACTGAGAGTACTATGAACCCATTCTGTCAGATTATGTTCTGTGGCTAGACAAGGAATTTGATACTCAGAGTACTATGAACCCATTCTGTCAGATTATGTTCTGTGGCTAGACAAGGAATTTGATACTGAGAGTACTATGAACCCATTCTGTCAGATTATGTTCTGTGGCTAGACAAGGAATTTGATACTCAGAGTACTATGAACCCATTCTGTCAGATTATGTTCTGTGGCTAGACAAGGAATTTGATACTGAGAGTACTATGAACCCATTCTGTCAGATTATGTTCTGTGGCTAGACAAGGAATTTGATACTGAGAGTACTATGAACCCATTCTGTCAGATTATGTTCTGTGGCTAGACAAGGAATTTGATACTGAGAGTACTATGAACCCATTCTGTCAGATTATGTTCTGTGGCTAGACAAGGAATTTGATACTGAGAGTACTATGAACCCATTCTGTCAGATTATGTTCTGTGGCTAGACAAGGAATTTGATACTGAGAGTACTATGAACCCATTCTGTCAGATTATGTTCTGTGGCTAGACAAGGAATTTGATACTGAGAGTACTATGAACCCATTCTGTCAGATTATGTTCTGTGGCTAGACAAGGAATTTGATACTGAGAGTACTATGAACCCATTCTGTCAGATTATGTTCTGTGGCTAGACAAGGAATTTGATACTCAGAGTACTATGAACCCATTCTGTCAGATTATGTTCTGTGGCTAGAAGAGGAGCAGATCGAAATATGTTAGCAGTTGTGTAATATGATAGACAATGATTCTGTCATTTTTACAGGTTGGATCAAAAGTAACGTAATCTTAAACATAGCTTAATCTATTATCCTGTACAGGAATTGACAGGGGTTTGGAGTAGGAGGTTGCTGACGTTTATAGCGCGAACATTTACGGGTTCCATATCGTTCCAAATATGCTACCGTATTCTGGATAACTTACTTGCCTTTTCCAAGCCGGTTGATGAGATAAGGATCAATGATGATGTTAGGATGAGATAAATCAATGAACTTGTAATACTGATGTAGGCCTTACTTAAGGGTGGACGAGAACCATTAACAGGTAAACCGATATCCAACTTTTCAATGCTTTATGACACAAAATATGACACTTCAAACCAAAATTATGTTTGCGCATAATATATTGGGAAATCTGATTATTGGGAAGAACTGGGATTGGTGTTCGTTTCAAATCCTCCTGATAAATGACCGAAATACAGCAAAGTGGGCAGGAAGCACAGCTTTATCAACAAAAAGATGAATTTGATTCTGAGACTTCAAGACTTCAGAACAAATCACATTACTAGTATTTTAGCTTTTGAACTCGGAACTTTTGAACTTGGGTTTTTATGTCGAAACAAAATACTATATGTTCATGAAGAAAACAAATACATGCTCTGGTTACAGCGTTTAACCCGAAAGAGCATATTAATGCGCTAAAAAATCTTCACAATACTCAAGAGGGCAAGGATCGTCATGTTGGAATATCTCCCATCTCAACATGCTCAAGTGCGTTCTTGTTTATGTGACACGAAAGTGGAAGTGTGCATGTTCCAAAGAGTTACAATTGGTCTCACACAGACGAAAAATAGGAAGGAACACAGATAGACAGATACATAGATAGATAGATATATATTTATCCAAGTATACACCATTAGTTCGAGAACTAATTACACCATTAGTTCGAGAACTAATTTACATTGCGGCTCTGCATTTAACATATACACAATATTAGTAAAACTGATTATAATATTAGTGTGCGACAACCATAAAGATGGACCAATAAAATAAGATAAAATAAAATCTGCATCACAGTAGTTATCAGGATCGATTCGACGTTCGAAGTAGGACTTCCCTTATATGTGTTGTAATTCGGATATGCTCTTTGGAACTCCTGAAAATCGACAGAATTTTTAACAGAAGTACTTAGACTATTCCATAAAAGACTTGCATAGTAGATAAAACTCCTTTTAAAATAAATGGGGGATTTGAACATGACAAACCTTGGTGGCTGTATACACACTTAGCCCAGAAGGTGTAAATTACACCTCTACGGGGTGTAAATGGCTTGTCCCAGGGCTAACACCCTTTTGGGTGTGAATTAACACCCTCTCCGAAAGGTGTAAATTTACACCTTCTCGAAAAGGTGTTAAGTTACACCTTTTTTGCTCACATTACACCTTCCATAGGTGTTCATTCACACCTTCCAGACAAATTTATAAGCATATTTTTGAGGGAACCCAACATCCCATGGGTGTTTATTTACACCTTTTGACCACAACTAAACCTTTCAGTGGTGTTAATTTACACCTTTTCAACAGAACCTTCTTTGGGTGTTCATTCACACCTTTTAGGCAAATTTGAATCATCTAGGAGTGCTAAAATACACCTTCTGGTGATCATTCCATCTTCCAGGGGTGTTAAGAATTACACCTTTCATTGGTGTTAATTTACACCTTTTGACCGAGATTACAACCTCTAGAGATGCTAAAATACACCTTCTGGAGACGATTCCATCTTCCAGGGATGTTAAAACACACCCACCTTTTTAGTGAGAATTAGTGGTGTTCGTACCACCCAGTAATGGCTCTTGATTGAGGTACATAATAAGAACATTAACACAAAATATATGTATGATATACTTTATTAAGGAAATCACAAAGAGCACATTTACATTGGTCTTTTCATGTTAGCCCTCCCTGATATCATAGTTCACTCTCAATCCCTGGAAGCACAAAGTTCAAACGATTAAAAATACAAGCATCCCAACCCAACCTAAATTGAGCACGTTATGTTCATGTCACTTATGCCTCCAACTTTCACCCGCCTACAGATATCGTACAACTATTTATATACACACAAGTCTTTACCCCGCCCACTAAAGCACAAAGTTCAAACAATTTAAAGCACAAAGTTCACAAGCAACCCAACCCAAATTCAGCATGTCCTGTTGCATATGACAGCGACCCCCCCCCCCCCTCCTCACCTCATCCCATAGTACAGACATCAAACAGCTATAATATATACAGATGAATCTTAACCCTCAAAGCACAGAGACTTAAATATACAAGCACTCCAATCCAGGTACCGACCATGAAGCAGATCTTTGCCCGTGGAATACTTTTGTGGGAATACTTTTGTAGATGACCCTCTGGGGTGCCTAGCCTCTGAGAACGAAAGTCGAAAACTCTCAGAGAGTAGGGCGTATCAGGTAACAAAAATGGCAATGACACTGGATGGGAGAGTTGGGGAGGGGGGGAGGGAAGAGTTGTACATAATCTTCTGGGATGCCTAGCCGGAGACCGAAAATCGAAAACTCTGAGAGTAGGGTATTACAGGTAACAAAAATGGCAATGACACTGGGTGGGGGAGTTGTTGTTGGGGGGGGGAGTGAGGATAACTGTCATGGAATGCTTTTGTACATAACCTGCTGGGGTGCGCTGGCCTCTGAGACCGAAAATCAAAAGCTCTCAGAGAGTAGGGTATAACAGGTAACAAAAATGGCAATGACACTTGATTGGGAGTTGAGGGGGGGAGGGGGGGGGGGACAAGCGGTAAAATATACACATTAATATGTGTCCGAATGTTCATAACAGGGGTTTTATTAGAAGGCGACAATTTTTGGGACTACTTTCAACAGAGCAGCCACCTACTTTGCTTAGTTGTCTGTATTACTCAATGTTAAATGCCATAATAATAGCCTGCTACTTTGGTGAATTGCCACCTACTTGAAAAGTTAATGAAACCCTTACATAAGTATGTACAGCGTCATGGTTCAAGAATGTTTTCTCTGTAAGTGAGAAGTAGCTCTTACTGTTTCTGTAACTTTGTCACCGTCCTGATAACGGTAGGTCATGGCCTTGTATAGGACAACTTCAGAAAAAGCAGTTCGAGTTATGTCAAGGAGTTGTTAACTTTCTCGTTGTAGCGTATATTGAAAAACCAATATGCGGCGAGCAGACATTTCAATCCCAGCAGGAGATCCGTCGTGTCCAAAAGCTTCTGCTTCTCCACATAGACAGAGATGGTATCCGCGGTCTCCATATTGGAACCCTGGTGGACAATAATTGATGTCATAACAGCAGGAGTTACCTGAAAGTAACATAAAAGATATATAAGCATATGGGATTGATAGTATTCTTCAATCATAATCTGTTGCCATCATGACCATTGAGTCTTCTGAATTATACGTTGAATGTCCAAAAAACTTTTATTCTGCCTGCGGATGTAGTAATAAATCATATCGTGTGTACAGGTGTCAGTTTGTACGCTAGACAGGCTCAAAAAATATCAAACCAGGCCAAATTCCAATTCGAACCAGCATCGCTCATTACTAAGTTATATATTTACATACACGTAATATAGGGGAAAAGAGAAGAAATGCAGTTTCCGCCTTCAATGCCCTAAAGTTTTTACTTGTATACTCATTGACGTTGTATGTTAGATCTA
>JAVTVY010049196.1:0-24822 GCA_036873755.1 Hanleya hanleyi
CATGCGGGTGAATGAACCCATGAATGAACCCACTCGTATATCTAATTATTCTGGAAGTGTAAAAGAATTCTGTCTTTGGGAATATATAAATTGATCAGATCTTATTGATAGGCGCCAAATTTCGACAATTACCCGGAGAAATGTACGTGGTCTATTTCATCTGGTCTGGTTTCAAATGGATAAACCACGTTTTTGATGTGTGACTTTCATAAGAGCGAAATAGTTCGATTTAAATTTTTCACATTTTGTACTAAATTAAAAAAAAAAAAAACTTACGGTAATTCCCCATATAATTCAATCACAGGAAGTTCACTTTTCTACTCTGTTATTCAAACACAGAGAAAAAGTAACATTCTAATTCTTCATACAAATTGAAGAAAAGTCATATGATGACAAAGTGTGAAACTTTGTAGCTGGTGCCATGAAGAATATTGCCAATTATATGGCATTTTTGATGCACTTCCGGTGATCGAATTATTAGGGGAATTACCGTATATATTGCCACGTTACATTCATATAAATTGGGGAAAATTCTGTCATTTATTTCTTTGGGGAAGGAACTTCCCTAAGCATCATATTCGAGTCCACACCTAAATTTGCCTGTATTTGGGGTTTTCAGTATTTTCTATAATTTGCTTTCGGACCCCACCATGAAAAAATCTGCCTCGCTGGATGGAGGATGTGCCCAAATTGAGCAGATCTAAAGCCCTGGTATACATAGATCTCTGCAATCTAAAAATTTACAAAAATATATCACAACTGTTTGTTTTAATTTGACACTTCAAACTAAATTGCATTTTGTGATGCTGCTCATTATTTGTTTCCTCTTCACAATGGATGTATGAGTCATGTTATATTAATTTTCACTTCAAGCTAAGATCAAGATACTTCTAGTTTCTGTTGTCATTGGACAGTCATAGCAGCCACAATTAGCTATCTTTGTCCAGTAAATGTCAGGGATGTGTCCGTGTTTAATGTTTAAGGCCTTGAGCAAATAGTTGCGTTTGTTGCATCCCTGTAAATTATAGAAGTGGTGGATTGGACAATAACTGATGACTTAAATGTGTACAAAATCAGTTACATGTATATGGTCCAAGGCCACTAATTTCACCATCAATCAATTCATCCCGACTAATATGAATTGTTTGTCAATTTCTTTTATTCATCCAGAGAAAAATTAGATATTCCACAAGAAGAAGAAGGTAAGAGAAAGTCTTGTTTTTTATAACTTTGTCAATGATAGAATTCATGACTCCAACAATATTGTATGGCCATTCTGATTTTGATCTCAGAACTGTTATTCCTGTAGTTTGAACATGTAACAGAAATTTGCATTTGAACATTTTACATTTGAACAGTTTGCATAACTGCTGGATATAGATATGTTTTTCATCCCACCATTTTGTTTAAACCAATGTAAATTAAATGTGCTGTGTTTATATCGAAGTTTAAACAGGTAAGCGATAACTACCTCTTTAATATGAAGGTAACAAAAGCTTGTTCTTGCTCAATAACTCTTGATTTACACATATTCATCGTCACACTCCAAAATCTTCAGGCAACGAAGCCACGACCTAGCTTATATTGTATTTACCTTTCCTAACAATCTTCCAGCGAAAGTTATGATAATCAGCAAAATATGGTATGTATTATTATGCAAATTAGATACATGACAATTTCTTTTTTTAATACCATCTTGATGTGTCCATCACCGCCAATGGCAGATTTTTGTTGGTTTAATATAGTCTTGATTATTTTGAGCAAGAAAGAGCTTTTTCTTCCCCAAAAAATAGGGGGTTATTTCGGACCTATTAAATAGGATTATTATATCCCCCGCAACGAAGTTAGGGGGGTATACTGGAATCGGCTTGCCCGTCTGTCCGTCCGGCTGTCTGTCCGTCCATCTGTCTGTAGACACAATTTTGTCCGGACTACTCCTAAGATTTTGCTTCTATTTTAATGAAACTGTACATATGTGTTTTGACAAATTTATGACGTTTTGAACTTTATAGGACTTTGCCATTTTCAGGATCAATTCCCATGTAGAGGCAAGTTTCTAGTGTAATCAACTACTACTACTATTTTTATCAAAAGATTCTGAAACTTTCTAGACATGTTTGAAGATTTGCATCTCCTATTTGTGATATGAAATATTAATTATTACCTATTTTAATTTATTTCAAATTACCTAGACTTGGACTCGATTTTCTGCATATATTCCAATATATAGAGCATGTTCTTGTGTAATTAACTAGTCACACAGTTATTACTGGATGTTTCTGAAACTTTGTACACGTGTTTAATATGGTTTGAAGATGTGCATCTCTAATTTATGACCTGAAATATTTGGTCAAAATTACCAGGCCTTCAAATGAATTTCTTCAAATATTCATGTAATGAGTGCTGATAACCTGATCAGCAAGCAGTATTTTACATTATAATATTCCATCATTAAACCCCCCACCCTGCAATAAAGCTGGGGGAGGGGTACAGGATCGGCTTGTCCATCCTGTAGATACAATTTTGTCCGGACTAATACTCCTAAAATTTTGCTTCTATTTTAATACATTTACCATGCGATTCACACATTTGTTACGGCCCTTCCTATCCTTGGGTTTTAATTATACTGTATTGAAATATTACTCGGAATGGGAGACTTGTGTCTTGCAGTGTCTTCTCAGTTATCCCTTAGGATAACAGTTACATCTAGTTTACACTGATTTTTAGTCTACTGATAAATTAGGTCTCCACAGGGCATACTGTGTATACCGATGACAGTCTGCTAACGGGCAGTCTAACAGTCACACTGATTGGCTAGATTCGAATCATGACATGACACCATTAAAAGTGCTCTGATTGGTTACTCTGTTTTTAGACCGAAAATAACCCTGGGATATCCTATTCTACATATTCCTCAATAACCCTGGGATATCCTATTCTACATATTCCTCAATAACCCTGGGATATCCTATTCTACATATTCCTCAATAACCCTGGGATATCCTATTCTACATATTCCTCAGAATAACCCTGGGATATCCTATTCTACATATTCCTCAGAATAACCCTGGGATATCCTATTCTACATATTCCTCAGAATAACCCTGGGATATCCTATTCTACATATTCCTCAGAATAACCCTGGGATATCCTATTCTACATATTCCTCAGAATAACCCTGGGATATCCTATTCTACATATTCCTCAGAATAACCCTGGGATATCCTATTCTACATATTCCTCAGAATAACCCTGGGATATCCTATCCTACATATTCCTCAGAATAACCCTGGGATACCCTATCCTACATATTCCTCAGAATAACCCTGGGATATCCTATTCTACATATTCCTCAGAATAACCCTGGGATATCCTATTCTACATATTCCTCAGAATAACCCTGGGATATCCTATTCTACATATTCCTTAGAATAACCCTGGGATATCCTATTCTACATATTCCTCAGAATAACCCTGGGATATCCTATTCTACATATTCCTCAGAATAACCCTGGGATATCCTATTCTACATATTCCTCAATAACCCTGGGATATCCTATTCTACATATTCCTCAATAACCCTGGGATATCCTATTCTACATATTCCTCAGAATAACCCTGGGATATCCTATTCTACATATTCCTCAGAATAACCCTGGGATATCCTATTCTACATATTCCTTAGAATAACCCTGGGATATCCTATTCTACATATTCCTCAGAATAACCCTGGGATATCCTATCCTACATATTCCTCAGAATAACCCTGGGATATCTATTCTACATATTCCTCAAGAATAACCCTGGGATATCTATTCTACATATTCCTCAGAATAACCTGGGATATCCTATTCCTACACTTATTCCTCAGAATAACCCTGGGATATCTGTTCACACATATTCCTCAATAACCCTGGGATATCCTATTCTACATATTCCTCAGAATAACCCTGGGATATCCTATTCTACATATTCCTCAGAATAACCCTGGGATATCCTATTCTACATATTCCTTAGAATAACCCTGGGATATCCTATTCTACATATTCCTCAGAATAACCCTGGGATATCCTATTCTACATATTCCTCAGAATAACCCTGGATATCCTATCCTACATATTCTCAGAATAACCCTGGGATATCCTATCCTACATATTCCTCAGAATAACCCTGGGATACCCTATCCTACATATTCCTCAGAATAACCCTGGGATATCCTATTCTACATATTCCTCAGAATAACCCTGGGATATCCTATTCTACATATTCCTCAGAATAACCCTGGGATATCCTATTCTACATATTCCTCAGAATAACCCTGGGGTATCCTATTCTACATATTCCTCAGAATAACCCTGGGATATCCTATTCTACATATTCCTCAGAATAACCCTGGGATATCCTATTCTACATATTCCTCAGAATAACCCTGGGATATCTATTCTACATATTCCTCAAATAACCCTGGGATATCCTATTCTACATATTCCTTAGAATAACCCTGGGATATCCTATTCTACATATTCCTCAGAATAACCCTGGGATATCCTATTCTACATATTCCTCAGAATAACCCTGGGATATCCTATTCTACATATTCCTCAGAATAACCCTGGGATATCCTATTCTACATATTCCTCAGAATAACCCTGGGATATCCTATTCTACATATTCCTCAGAATAACCCTGGGATATCCTATTCTACATATTCCTCAGAATAACCCTGGGATATCCTATCCTACATATTCCTCAGAATAACCCTGGGATACCCTATCCTACATATTCCTCAGAATAACCCTGGGATATCCTATTCTACATATTCCTCAGAGAGCTTGTCGTAAGAGGCACCCGTGGGGTTACCAGGTGTGAAAAGGAATAGGATCCTACCCGTGGGGTTCCCGGGTGTGAAAAGGAATAGGATCCTACCCGTGGGGTTCCCGGGTGTGAAAAGGAATAGGATCCAACATCATGATATGACTGAAATATAGTTCAATGCGATGTTAAATCATCACTCACTCACTCAGGGAGGGAAACCTCGCCCTGTAGCTTGCGCCCAGTGGAATTTTGCTGGTCGTAACTTTGCTGGTCTATACTTTACTTTTCTCAAACCGCTGTTCTGTTGTTGTTCTGTACTGTGAGATTTCTCTAACCATTGTTCACTTCTGTTGTTGTTGTTGTTTTTCTCTCAGTAGTCGATGGAAGAGATGAGGAAGAAGAGGAGGAGGAAGCCAAAGAACTGTCTGCAATGCCTGGCTACGTTATGTTGTCTGACCGGGAACGTAAAGTAAGATCTCTGACACATTAGCTCCTAAACCATCTGTTGTGTCTAATATTCATGGCAGCAAAAGTTTAATATATTATGTAATCCGTACTGGCAACTCAAGATGAAACTGGTTTTAACTTCATGATAACCATGATGATCATTTTTCTGCTTATAAGTGTTCACAAATTGTATGCACAAGGGAGGGATGCAAAAGGTAAAACTGTCTGTAGATCAAGCATGTGATAATCAAATTGCCGCATGTTTATTTGTTCATTTATTAACGTACATTGTTTTCTCATTCCAAGCTTTGCAGCTCGATAGGTATGACGCCAGCCAACTACCTGACCATCAAGACGTGCATTATAAAGGTATGTCATCATGTCAAGTTTCTGTTTTCTGCACTATACTGTGACGTAATCCCATGCTTTATGCCATACTGTCTGGTCTGTAAAATTAGGGAATAACTGTGTTGTATTTGACGATTTCAAAGCTTGATTTATTGGTATCGTAACACGTTAGCAGAGCCAGTAAAATGGATATTTGCGATGATAAAAAACGGCTTTAATGTCCTCAAATAATTACGGTTATTCCCATTCTAATCCAGTCCACATAGTTCTGATGTATCCTGTTGTCATAACAATGAGATTTGCACGCGAGAGGATTTCCAAACATTGGACACCAATGGTGCCTTCCCACTGACTACAAGTCAGATTCACCCACCATGATGTAGTCCTACTTCCATAGCAAAGTTTATCTTAGAGTTATATATTTAATGAAATTTGATTTAATGTACAATTTTGTGATGCCTTAGTTCTGGATCAAGCAAATGAAGTCGCCCTGATTCGAGCAGATGACGAAACAGGTCGTGTAGGGGACACAAGCAAAATTAGAGAAGATTGGAACAATTTGCATCCATTATTGTAAACTTCACAGTCGGAAATATTCATCGCTGACCAATCAAATCTACGGAAACACTTAGATGATATTAGAATGGTCCTAAACCCTAATGATTGTATTACAATACAGAAGACTGTCATTCAAGAATCCTAGAGTATAAAATATCTGTGTTTGGCTGTCAGATAATTGAGCTGCTGTATTAGATACAATTTATAAACAACACAAAACACAGGTATAGAGTAAAAATATATTTATTTGGCCAACAAATGGGTCAGACTAGGCTGCCAGTTGATATCGTACCGTACTGTGCGACGGGTGTGCCGTGTGTGAATTGCTCACCGAATATATTTATTTGCCAACAAATGGGTCAGACTGGGCTGCCAGTTGGTGTCGTGCCGTACTGTGTGAACGAATGGCTTTCGCCCGTGAACGAATGGCTTACGCCAAAGGGCTTTCGCCCGTGAACAAATGGCTTTCGCCCGTGAACGAATGGCTTTCGCCAAAGGGCTTTCGCCCGTGAACGAATGGCTTTCGCCAAAGGGCTTTCGCCCGTGAACGATTGGCTCTCGCCCGTGAACGAATGGCTTTCGCCCGTGAACGAATGGCTTATGCCAAAGGGCTTTCGCCCATGAACGAATGGCTTTCGCCCGTGAACGAATGGCTTTCGCCCGTGAACGAATGGCTTTCGCCAAAGACTTTCGCCCGTGAACGAATGGCTTTCGCCCGTGAACGAATGGCTTTCGCCCGTGTGAATGGCTGTCGTTTGAATGAATAGATTATGAATGCAGATAGTTGCTGTGTGAATGCATATCCCTGCGAATGGTTGATTTACGAATGGCTTTCGCCAAAGGGCTTTCGCCCTTGAACGAATGGCTTTCGCCTGCGTGAATGGCTACTGTGACTGTTGTATGAATGGCTGTCGTTTGAATGGATAGATTGCGAATGCAGAGAGTTGCTGTGTGAATGGATATCACTGCGAATGGTTGATTTACGAATGGCTTTCGCCCGTGTACGAATGGCTTTCGCCAAAGGGCTAGGCGTTCGCCCGTGTGAATGGCTACCGTGACTGTTGTGTGAATGGCTGTCGTTTGAATGGATAGATTGTGAATGCCGATAGTTGCTGTGTGAATGGATATCCCTGCGAATGGTTGATCAGATACCGAGTTAACATACTTTATACAGTGATATAAAGGTGTGTGAACCAACATAAGCATTATATACCGGTACCAATTATTAGATGGACTCACTCACACACTCATTACTTGGACAATTTTCAAATGAGAGCCTATGGTGTCCTACAGTATTAATTATGCCACAGATTTTTGGAGGATCTACGATACATAAGTACATGGTGTTAACATGGGGTTATCAAGATATCATAGTTCCCAGTCTGGTTCAGCTAGACAGCTGCTAAATAGTCTAAATTAAAACCTGCTTGATTTGTGACTGATCAGTGGAATAGACCCGGTCATATCAATGACCCACATTTACCTTTTATAAACAACACAAAACACAGGTATAGAGTAAAAATATATTTATTTGGCCAACAAATGGATCAGACTAGGCTGCCAGTTGATATCGTACCGTACTGTGTGACGGGTGTGCCGTGTGTGAATTGCTCACCGAATATATTTATTTGCCAACAAATGGGTCAGACTGGGCTGCCAGTTGGTGTCGTGCCGTACTGTGTGAACGAATGGCTTTCGCCCGTGAACGAATGGCTTACGCCAAAGGGCTTTCGCCCGTGAACAAATGGCTTTCGCCCGTGAACGAATGGCTTTCGCTAAAGGGCTTTCGCCCGTGAACAAATGGCTTTCGCCCGTGAACAATTGGCTCTCGCCCGTGAACGAATGGCTTTCGCCCGTGAACGAATGGCTTATGCCAAAGGGCTTTCGCCCGTGAACGAATGGCTTTCGCCCGTGAACGAATGGCTTTTGCCCGTGAACGAATGGCTTTCGCCAAAGACTTTCGCCCGTGAACGAATGGCTTTCGCCCGTGAACGAATGGCTTTCGCCTGTGTGAATGGCTGTCGTTTGAATGAATAGATTATGAATGCAGATAGTTGCTGTGTGAATGCATATCCCTGCGAATGGTTGATTTACGAATGGCTTTCGCCAAAGGGCTTTCGCCCTTGAACGAATGGCTTTCGCCTGCGTGAATGGCTACTGTGACTGTTGTATGAATGGCTGTCGTTTGAATGGATAGATTGCGAATGCAGAGAGTTGCTGTGTGAATGGATATCACTGCGAATGGTTGATTTACGAATGGCTTTCGCCCGTGTACGAATGGCTTTCGCCAAAGGGCTAGGCGTTCGCCCGTGTGAATGGCTACCGTGACTGTTGTGTGAATGGCTGTCGTTTGAATGGATAGATTGTGAATGCCGATAGTTGCTGTGTGAATGGATATCCCTGCGAATGGTTGATCAGATACCGAGTTAACATACTTTATACAGTGATATAAAGGTGTGTGAACCAACATAAGCATTACATACCAATTATTTAACGAGCTTGCTCCCTATATAATGTTACTATGCACTCGATAGCCTTATGAAAACATCTTTGGGGGCAGATAGTTATGCCCAAATGTAACTACGTTACGCCTACTGGATAAATTGGGCGGGAGAGGTGGGCCATCAAGCAGCCACCATGCTGTTTGCCGACACGTGACCAGGGTATTAATAATCCATGCTACAGGTACATGTTGGTTATAATACATGTGACGGGGCCCACTGAGCCGGACAGGAGCGGTGTCTGTGAGTTTACAAACTGGTCCTAACATATTAGGACCCAAATTTATAAACAACACAAAACACAGGTATAGAGTAAAAATATATTTATTTGGCCAACAAATGGGTCAGACTAGGCTGCCAGTTGATATCGTACCGTACTGTGCGACGGGTGTGCCGTGTGTGAATTGCTCACCGAGTATATTTATTTGCCAACAAATGGGTCAGACTGGGCTGCCAGTTGGTGTCGTGCCGTACTGTGTGAACGAATGGCTTTCGCCCGTGAACGAATGGCTTACGCCAAAGGGCTTTCGCCCGTGAACAAATGGCTTTTGCCCGTGAACGAATGGCTTTCGCCAAAGGGCTTTCGCCCGTGAACGAATGGCTTTCGCCAAAGGGCTTTCGCCCGTGAACGATTGGCTCTCGCCCGTGAACGAATGGCTTTCGCCCGTGAACGAATGGCTTATGCCAAAGGGCTTTCGCCCATGAACGAATGGCTTTCGCCCGTGAACGAATGGCTTTCGCCCGTGAACGAATGGCTTTCGCCAAAGACTTTCGCCCGTGAACGAATGGCTTTCGCCCGTGAACGAATGGCTTTCGCCCGTGTGAATGGCTGTCGTTTGAATGAATAGATTATGAATGCAGATAGTTGCTGTGTGAATGCATATCCCTGCGAATGGTTGATTTACGAATGGCTTTCGCCAAAGGGCTTTCGCCCTTGAACAAATGGCTTTCGCCTGCGTGAATGGCTACTGTGACTGTTGTATGAATGGCTGTCGTTTGAATGGATAGATTGCGAATGCAGAGAGTTGCTGTGTGAATGGATATCCCTGCGAATGGTTGATTTACGAATGGCTTTCGCCCGTGTACGAATGGCTTTCGCCAAAGGGCTAGGCGTTCGCCCGTGTGAATGGCTACCGTGACTGTTGTGTGAATGGTTGTCGTTTGAATGGATAGATTGTGAATGCCGATAGTTGCTGTGTGAATGGATATCCCTGCGAATGGTTGATCAGATACCGAGTTAACATACTTTATACAGTGATATAAAGGTGTGTGAACCAACATAAGCATTACATACCAATTATTTAACGAGCTTGCTCCCTATATAATGTTACTATGCACTCGATAGCCTTATGAAAACATCTTTGGGGGCAGATAGTTATGCCCAAGGAGAGACTAGGTATGATAATATCTAGTTGAGGTCCCCCAAAGAGAAAAGGAGGGGTATTTCAGTTGACAAGGTATTAATTACAAAGGTCACTGAAACTGCCATCGATCAACTTAGAACTTAGCACCTGAAGCTGATCTGTCAACTGAAATGATAGAGTTGGTGTGCAGGATTAAATGAACAATCATAGAATTGGGGTGAGCCCGAATAGTTCTTGTTGTGGAGACGCGTGGTATAAATATGATCCAGCAAGCATTACTACTTGTGCTATACACAGGTCTTTTGAGATATGGTCAAGAATAAGGATTACATTTATACACTTGAACACGATTCGATTGTCAAGAGAGCAGATACACATTGTCAACATGCATGAATAAGCCAAGAGTTCAGAATCGATACATAGTTTGGAGATACCTTCCTAAACCAGGTTACCAAATATACCTACATGTTAAAGCATTGACATAGTACATGTCCATTAAGTGGACAATATGCATTTACAGATGCAGGGCTGCAGTTAAACTTTTTATCATCCGAGATAATAGTGCAAAAACAGTGACGAAAAGTATGCTGCCTGGTAACATGGTGATAAAGCTTAAAGTTAATGTCCTTGATCAGAGGAGAATGGAAAGTAACCAAATGGATATGGTGCACAATTAAAATGTCTAGATGTTAAGTCCAGGTTCATACTGATCTCCTTCAAAATACGGAGATGAAGCAAAATAATGCTTGTTCAACAGTTCATGATACATACAGGACTTGAGAAAATACTCAATGTGTTGCACGTATGTGTGATCAGAGAATGCTCGAAGATCGGAATTACACAGTTCGAAAGCGATGCACTGATCAACCTATAGACATTATTAATATGACACACATAAACGATAGTCATGGCCCAACACAACAAAATGCTCATAACATGCATGGTCATGGATCATAAAGTTAGATTTCACCCATACAACAATTCGGACTGCTTTCAAGTGGACCAGGCAAGTTCACAATAATCACTGTAGTTAGTATACAAGTCCTGATGCAGTTATACTTCCTCAACATATACCCAAGCTCGAGTTCGCGGTGGAAAATGGGCATGAAATTCAATACACAATGGCATGGACCTACGATTAGAATCTATGCTCTCGCTAATACCACAGGTAATGGTAAACAAACAGAAATAAGATGCAATAGGAATCAACAAAAAGTTGTAAGTAAATCAGGCAAGTATATAAAGGACCCTTAAGGGTATGCCGTGTTGTGAATTGCTCACCGAATCATTTATTTGCCAACAAAAGAAGGGCATGCTGCGTGCTGCAGCGCCGTACTAGAGCGTCATGAAGACATGTTGAATCCCCCAACTTCCCGATTAGGAACTAATTTAGAAGCCAGGTCGATCTCGTATACCCTACGGCTCAACGCTAGGAAGGCCAATTTGGATGGACTCTCGACCGTGCGACTGAGGCAGCGGGAGTGCGATCAAGCAGCCACCATGCTGTTTGCCGACACGTGACCAGGGTATTAATAATCCATGCTACAGGTACATGTTGGTTATAATACATGTGACGGGGCCCACTGAGCCGGACAGGAGCGGTGTCTGTGAGTTTACAAACTGGTCCTAACATATTAGGACCCAAAGAAGAAATATTAACTGACCTGTCTTGCTCAGATGATTATATTTATGACAATAAAAGTGTGGCTGAGATACCAAGGCTATGTCTTAGAATCCTTTGTATTCTAGTCTGAACGTGAGGTGCCGATGATGCTTTCCTATGGAGTCATACGGCCACTTTTTAATCGCCAGATGTCAATTTTTTTCACACCTCTTGCATATCTCACTAATTTCAATGGATGACCTATAGTTATGCCATTTCTGTTTTCAGGATTACTTACAGCGTCGTCAAGGCTATCCTGTGAAAATACGTTACCCAAGTGGACTGGACAAAACGCACCGAAGAAAAATTATGAGCTTCTTATCAGACAATGGATGGATTGGATTAACGTAGCTGGTCTAGTCAGGAGTAATCGAGTCATTTCCTCAAAGCATGTACAGCATAACATGGTGGATAGATGATAAGGAGAGAAGAGTTCTCAAAGAGCCTGTACTCTCTGATGGGGTTCTGATGAGCTCTTGTGCTTAGAGAGGTTTTCTGAAATGGTTGACCTAGCAAGCTCATTGGTTCATGACAAGTGGGATGCAGTCGACATTATCAAGTTGATGACAATTTGGGCATCTGGTGCTGGTGTGATGGGCTGTAGGAATATCCACACCATAACGTTCGGAGATTAACACAGTCTTGTTCAAACAACAAATAGTGCCACATGGAGAAAGCGAATTTTGTAATTTTTACATGTTTTCTCATCCAAGCTGTACACAATGCCAGGCTTCCAGGTGAAACACTGGATGAACGTTCGTCATGGAAAACAATATGTAAATTTCGAGAGCAGATCTGACTTTTTCTTTGTTTATGTGTACATGTTCACATTCCGTGTATGACTAATGTTCTTAATAGCGGTAGTGCTGTAAAAAGACCTTGATGTGAGATGTGATCAGACTTGCATCCTCACGATTCATTTGTTATCCAAGGCACACATGCAGACACAGTGTTCTTTGGCAGTTTCTTTACATTGGAAGTACTGTTGTTTGGAAGCAGTCTTTTCAGATAAAAACGAGTCTCATTTGCAAATGTATTCCACCTAGAGTCCAATCAAATCATGAAATAGTTGTGGTATTTCATCCATCATCCGACGATTCATCGTTCATTTTCATGACGTTGCAGAGATGCTTCGTGAGATCATTCTTAAAGATGTAATCAGCCTCAAATCTGGGCTGAAATTGATGTCTCTCAAACTCGGCGAAAGTGACATATGTTACAACAGGTACAAAATGAAACACATTTGACCACAAAAAACTAAACTTGTTTCCACCATTCACGAGAAAATAGAAGGAGTTGATCTCTAAAAATAAACAGCATGGCATGCCGTTTATTTTTCCACGGCCGTGTCAACAAGCGTATACACGTATGGTGCGTTCTACCAACGTACGCTATGCGACATCACCGAACCGTGGGCACGAGCCATGACGTTATCCCATGGCTGCAGCTGTGCAGCATTCAAATTCGTGAGCGTCGCTACGTCACTCATACATCACGCAGTGACGTCATTTTCCTCTCCGCGTACAACACACACTCAATGGTGAGACAGAAAAGCCGTCGAAGTGGGCAGAGTTACGAATTTCTCTGACAAGATATTCTTGCATTCGTTGTATATGACGATCCCACTATCGTCAAATATAATACATGTGATGCTTTGGTAATCTTCCCTGCTGAAAAAAACGCACAGGGGAGAGGTTACAAAATCCATCCATTTTGAGGCTGATTACATCTTTAAGAGTATTTGTACATGTCCTTATATAATTTTTAGAATGTTCTTGAAATTGATAATGAACCCGCATTATACACTCAGAATTTTTATGAATTTGAACAGATAGCAGCATTCCATTTTATACCACAAGAGCATATCCATTCAGATCCAGTTGGCATGTTGAGGATGCTCTCGTAAACGCTGTTCGTATTTGAATTTCCCAGTCCTTGCTTCAAGTGCTACATCTTCATTCTGAAATACTATATCTGAAAGCAAATGGCAAGATATTAGAGAAATTGATCTGTACGTGTCTTTGAAGATGCTGTGAATATTATTTTCACTACTTAGCATCTGTGACCTTACTTTATCCAAAGATCGATATTAGCTCAATGGTGAGAATTCCTTTTGTTCCTAGTGCACGTGTTTGACATTGCATACAGCATGTGGACAGCAGTTGGATGACACTGGTGAAACATAACCTTGTGGAAATTGCTTAGTGATTATTTATTTTGCTTCGAAATTGGACTGACCAATGATGTTGTCACTCTTATGAGGGCCGTCATGAAAACCACCATTGCAGGCCAGACTTTTCATCAAAATTTCCCAGAATCCAATCAGATTCTTGCAGTCTAACTCTGCGGGAATCCAAAGCTATCATTTGTATAGAGATTGCTGAAATTATTCCTGTGAATTATTTTGCAGGAGTGCTGACGGGAATCAAATTCCCGTGGAATAGCTATCCCTGCATTTGCATCTGCACAAGTCCAGGTAATCCCTAAATCCTCACAGAGGGTTTACCTGGACCGTTTTGGTGATTCGGATGAGTTCACAATCTCGTACATTTCATCCCCAGTGATTGTTTTGAATTAGCGCGTCGCTATCTGAAGCCTGCGAGTTTCGCTTTGACACCCGATGTCGATTTCAAAAGTTGTCTGGCCGGTGATGAAATTCAAACCAGGCGGATTGGCCTGATGAGCTGCTTCAGCGCGCTTACTGATTGGTTCGGTTTAGTTGAAACCCCTCGAGCTATTTATATCCAGAACTGCTATCGATAACTAACCAAGCCAGTGTATCGATCGCAACAGATCGATTGATACACTGGCTCGCGAGGATGTGCATTTGAAGAAATAAAGAGGCTGTGTTTCAAAACACTTAACTACTATGATCATAATTCCCACGCCAATGAAAAGTGCAGTTGAGGCAAAGTTGAAATACTTCACTGATCTCAAATCTTCACGAATCTGTTAACTTTATGGTATTATTTTGTGTGCCGAGAAATTGACAACATTGATAAAATACAACTATTCACAAAAATTCTGGGTAGTTCTGTTCAAAGTGATCTTCTCGGCTTCCAAGATAATTTGTGGGTCTTACCCTCGTCAATGTCTGCACTTTCCAGTTCTAAGTATGGCTACTGCTGGACCCAACAGACCAGCACACACAAATGAGCCTCTTAACTGTTACTGACCTTACAACAGTAACTGGGATATAACCGTGTACATATAATTTATGAACTGTTAGTTTTGAAGCAACCAGTACATAGCCGCAAAGTTCAGCGCGATAGGAATGTAATAATTTTGAAAGCGACATTAAATCCTATTCACTCACTCTTCCATATTTTGAAAGCATAATGATTGATAGTGGACCAAAACGAATTTTCCCCTCATTTGCATGTGTAATCAAAAAAACAGCTATTGGGTTAAGTTGTGGACAACACAGGACTGGATTAGTTGAAGGTCATTTGTTTGCTGTAGTTTAAAGGTTTTGCCACATGGTCATGTCAAACGGTGTAGAAATGGTAGTACTTGTTTTATTCAAATGCTTAATATATTTTGTTTTGACAGAAAAATCAAATGTGCAATGTCTGTATCCGGCAGCTGCCAAAGGTTTGACCAGTGTGTAGATGTTCTGAATAAAATGGACCATACACAAGTAGAATATTTATGGATTAATTGTTTAAGTTTGCTGAAAAGAGCACAAAAATGATATGGTACCGGTTAAAACCTGATGACCCCACCGCTTCGGTATGCTGTGTAGTGCATCAACACTTGTTGAAATATTTTTATTTTTTGTTTGCATTTATTGATAGGTGCTTTGAAGAAAACCAAAGAGTTCACAGAAATGGACTATGTTATGCATAGATTGGTGTTCTTCTATTTGTAGGAGGTTGTTGTGGTTACAGATCAACATGATCCCGTGTCTGATGGATACGGTAAAAGGTTAAACATGTTAAATGGCGATTGAATAGAATTTTTTTTAACTGTTCAAGCCCACGACTATGAGATTCAGCAGAAAATTCTGCATAACCCTATTAAATGAAATGGAATAACCCCAAAACGGTTCCCAGGTTTGGTATGTTTGGACTCTTCCATAGTATTAGGGCATTCATTGAGAATGTGCTATATACGATACTTGACCCTTTCACAAAGTTTTGTGTAATTATTCAGCTATTGTGCCGATTTGTTTTAATATCATGTGTATGTAGTGTATATATATTGTATATATAGTGTACAAGGGGTGATCTGTAATGATTACTACAGTATGACTGAATGACGAGTGATTGGTAATTTAAGTAGACTGTGCGTTATGTTGTTTATCACGACACATGAAGACAGTTCCAAGGTTTTGTGGGGCAAATAATTATGGTTTGCAATAAAAAACCTTTATAACAACTCTGATGTTTTCACTCGCTATATTGAAGAAACGGATAGTTCTCCATGGGCCCTGCAAGCTTCAGGACTGTTTGCCTATCGCCATGAAGAATTTAAGTGTCTCCCACTTGTGAATAGTCCAGGTATTTAATTATCACAAGTTGATAACGTATGTCATTGTTACACTACTGTCTGGGAATAAGAGGATCTGATATAACTTGATCACGAGATGAAAACTTCAGAGAAGGAAAATACATCCTAATCGAGCTGCCAAGGCCCCCGTTTTCCTTCTCGAGAGTGGGAATTTTCATCCCATGATCAAGTTAATGTGGGATTCTTTTTCCCATATAATTTAAATCATTACCGTAATCGGTATTTTATTAATTATATCGATGACACACTGAGAGAAACGAATCATGTCTGCCGCTCGTGTCAAGTGTCGCGACTGACTATCTGTGCATGTCGCACAAGCTCATCCCACATACGTTATCCCACATAGGTTTTACAGAGTATTGTATGGAAAGACTTCCTCCCACCATGACAACACACAATATGTAATGTAACATTCCATCATGGGTGCACTATTTTAGTGTCTGATTGAAGAAATATTCACCCATGTGATTGTGTCAAATCTACCATTCACCCAATTGCTTTCTAATGTATTGTTATGCATCAGAATTTGTGCGTAAGTAATGCCTGAATGCCCCAGTCCTAATTGCCAACAATGCACAATGATGTACATTTATTGAACAGTCGGATCAGCAAGCAGCGAAGGCTCTGAACAAAAGATTTTCATGATCTACTACTGTATTGTCGATTTCATTAGGATAGACATTGGACCCCTTGAATAAGACTGTTCTGTGGGCCTCTTGATCATGTTGATCAACTTCATATCCTCAGACAGCTTGTTGTAAGAGGCGACTGGAGGGTGCTCAAGTGTGAAAAGGAATAGGACCCAAACATAGTGTTATGAGTGAAATATTGTTGAAAGCGACGTTAAATCATATTCTCGCGCTCAACTTCATTTTCAAATTTCAGGTGACAACTTTGCATTATCTTGGGCATACAGTAGTCACTCGTTCATCGAAGCACTGGACGCTACTGTTGGACACTTGGCTTAAACCATCTGCAGATGGAGTACCATTACCCTTGATTGGTAGATTACATCACAGGACATCTAAGAGTTTGAAATCACTTGATTGGTCAATTTTAAAAAAAGGCAAAAAAATTTTATTTTAGCATGTCATGAGTTACCTCCCTTTGACTCATTTTTATACGCCCGCCAAAAGGCGGACGTATTATGTGATGGCGGTTTCCGTCCGTCTGTCCGTCCGTCCGTGTGTCCGTCCCCCGTGTCCGGTCTATATCTGGGACAGTTTTCTATCTACAGTTCTAATTTTTGGTGAGTGGATACCCTACGGGGAGACGGTGTGTCGCGTACCAAAATGAAGGTCAAGGTCAGAGGTCAAAGGTCACTGGCCTAAAAAACAGGAAATCACTGAAGTGTTCGTGTCCGGTCTATATCTGTGAACGTTTTCTATCGACAGTTGCAATTTTTTGTGAGTGGATACGCTACGTGGAGACGATGTGTCCCGTACCAAAATTGAGGTCGATGTCAGAGGTCAACGGTCACTGTTGCCTAAAATCAGGAAATCATTGATCATTGACAGTTTTCTATCTACAGTTCTAATTTGTGGTGAGTGAATGCCCTAGGGGGGAATGATGTGTTGCATACCAAATGTAGGTCGAGGTCAAAGGTCAGAGACCGAAAAATCAGGAAATCATTAAAAATTTCTAATTTTTTGTGAGTGGATTCAGTAGGGAGAAATGAAGTGCCGCATACCAAAATATAGGTCAAGGTCAAAGGTCACTGTGACCCAAAAATCAGGAAATAATTAAAACTAACATTTTTGTGTGTCAGTAGATACATTAGGGGGACACGATGTGTCACATACCAAAATGTAGGTCAAAGGTCACTGTGACCCAAAAATCGTGAAATTGTTAAAAATCATGATTTTTTGTGTCCATTGAGAAATTATGGGGAGATGGTTTGTCATGTACCAAAATTTAGGTCAAGGTCAATAGTCAAGGTCACTGACCCCAGAATCAAGAAATCTTCGAAATTTTTTTTTTTTTGTCAGTAGATACATTAGGGGGACATGATGTGTCACGCACCAAAATGTACGTCAAGGCCGAACGTCAAGGTCACTGTGACCCCCAAAATCATGAAATTCATAAAAATCATGAATTTTTGTGCCCACTGATACATTGACAGAAGACGATGTGTCGTGTACCAAAATTTAGGTCAAAGGTCAAGGTCACTGACTCCAAAATCAGCAAATCATTGAGTCACATTTTCATATGCCTGTCGAAGACGAGGTCATGTAATGCGATGTTTCTTTCTGTCCATTCATCCATTAACATTTGTTACCCCTCAGCCCATAGGGCTGCGGGGTCTTGTCGTTGCCATGTACGTACGTCCGTCCGTCCGTCAACATGTGTTCTTGTCCGCTGAATATCTGCAGATCTATTAAGTCAGGCCTGACCAAACTTTGGTGAGAGCTTCCTGTATGGTGACAGATGAAATGATTAGGTTTTCAGATGGCTATGATAATTTTATGATTTTTAATCATTTTTTATTGTTTGATGCTCACCTTGTGCACTGCTATCTATGCCCATCAGGAACCCTTGGTTGTATGTTGCATTGTGACTTTTGAGGGTTCCCTGATTCCAAGAAGCTCTGTGTAGCGGTCCATTCGAGATTTAGACCATCTGGAGATATGCCCATCGGGAACCCTAGGTTGTATGTTGCATTTTGACTCTTGAGGGTTCTCGGATTCCAAGAAGCCCTGTGTAGCGGTCCATTCGAGATTCAGACCATCTGAGATATGCCCATTGGGAACTCTTGGTTGTATGTTGCATTTTGACTTGTGAAAGTTCCCGGATTCCAGGAAGACCTGTGTTGCGGTCTATTCGAGATTCACACCATCTGAGAATGGTTATTGATTGGATGAAACCTCAAGGCTTTAAATTAATTCACAAAACTTGTTACTGCAGGCTCTGGTACTTTAATTCCTCAGCAAGTCGGCCAGTAAAGTTTCTGGAGGTTTAGCAGATTCTTGATATGACAGAGGCAGTGGCATCCAATTATTTTAGGCCTGTATTCAAGAATATCTTTAATTTGAAAACAAACTTTTTTGCTGCTTCTTTATTGAAAACGTGAAGGTATACGGTTGGCAAAAACAGTTTAGGTCCAGTTTTTGACAGTTAACAACCAACCAACGTGATAATTGAAGTACATATTTTAGCCTATTAAATTCCATTCTGGTGGACATTTAATAGCATCACTCATGCATGTGTCTCGGGCAGTTGAGCGGGATAAAAATGAAACTGTTGAAAATGAAACAATACACTAGCAGTTTTCGCCTATTGGTTTGCTGATCCAGCAAGAAAATCTATATTTTGTGTGTTGCAGGCTTCTATAGGACTATGCAGTCAGGTTGTTATTGTTAGTAGTTTGCTGGTAAACTTATGGGTCCCTTCTGCCCACTGCCAACTTACATAATTTTGTCGAGCAAAGGAGAGTAAGCAGCACTGTAGTGAATGAGCAATGAGAGATCCACCAGAGATTTTCATGCAATATTGTTCACAACTAACCAATATTTGAAAGATTAGATGCTTTTCACAGCTTTCACTTTCACAATTTCACGCTGTCAAAAAAATTCAATCTTCAAAATTTCTTTTTATTACTGTTTTAGGTGATTACCAAAGATGGGCATAATTTGTGAGTGTCCCAACTGTTTCATTCTGAACAGTCAACTGTCGCAATTATTTGTTACTGGTACAACATAATATTTTTATTTTCTTCACCGAACATATTATGGTACGTTTGAAATTATTTTAAACTAGGTCAGGATAGCCTATTTCTGGCCGGACTCGCATCAATTTTGAACCTGTTTGCATACCTCAAGCTTATCGCCACCCCCCCTCCAAATAATAATGATAATGGTGGGCATATGTCAATCAATGTGTTTCTATGCCAATAACCTGTTATCATACTTGCTCATGCATGATCTTTCTTGCCACTGATCAAGCTACACTTTCATGCATGCTGTAATCCCGCCGCAGCGCTCGCGTTATGCAACTCAAGTCTATTATATGTATGGTACATACATGTAATTATCACGCAAACCATATCCTACATGACCAGGAAAACAATCGGGCTGAGGGGTCAGCGCACCTTTTAGGTGCTTGCAATTCATGTTGTCCTTGCGATATCTCTAGTTTCAAGGTATGGAGTGGTATCAAATACCTTACTCGCATGGTGAAGAGGAGCCATACATCAATTTATCAAAGGTCAAGGTCAAGGCCATACATCAATTTATCAAAGGTCAAGGTCACAGTTCCCCAAAACTGAATCAAGTTTAGCTGACTGTATGTGTTAGGTTTGAATATTCAGAGGTCTCTCCCCTAATGTATACAGCATTTGTCCTGTGGTGTTGTCTCCCATGTTTGAAACAGCTACATTTAGTTGAACTGTTGTGAAATAAAAACCATACATTTACTAATTTAACGGGGAGAGGGTCCTTTATGAACTTCATACCTGTTTATCAACTCAAGAACAATAGTTTACTTCATCACTTTCTTCTTCCTTCATGAAAAATTCTCTCGTCTGAAAGAAATCCGTTTGCAGGAAAACTACTATTTTCTTGTGTTTGACTATTGTCGATTTCAGTGTTGGATATGTGACCTCTCGGTTCTTGCTCCACGGTCAACTAGTTTCCAAGAGTTAAGCTCATTTTAGTTTATCATTCAATTTTAGATGTGATATAAGTTACATTCTCAGAAGCACAAAATTGCAGACCTTTCTCTGGATTCCTAGCTACCAATTGGAATCAAGGCTATTAAGCAACCTTGAAATTTGGACCAATGTAATTCCAGATATACGGGCGTATATTGAAGCCCCTTGGGCTCTTCTTGTCCCTCGTTTCTGGCTCCTCCATTAGCTCAATTGGAATGCAGTAAAAACAGTTCATATGCTCTCTAAAGTGGTTGAAGTGGTGCCCAGGTGTCTTTATATGCCTCTTGAAAGGCAGGTGTCCAAACAACACCTGTCCGAATTCCCCCCACCCTGCGAGGGGAATTTGAACTTTGACCGTAATTAGCGCAATTACAATACTCCGATATAGATGAAAATTGTATGTCTTATTTGCTGTATCTCTGCATATCTCATTTAACATCTTTGCTGGATATGATCAATATTCGATGATAAGAAAACCTCAAAAAACGTTCAAATAGACTCGTTTATGGTAATAGAACTGTCAAATGCATCATTTACAAGTATGTACGAACAGTACGATATATAAAAAGTTATCCTTGCAAATTTCAAAAGTGATTACGTTGGCTCATTTGTGCCTTTCTTTCACATTACTCAGTATCCGTTCTCGTCTACACTCAGAAAATCATGCATTGCATCAGATGTATTTTTAGAACTGACAACTAGGTTAACAAAAACATGATATAGTAGGGATGACGAGTTCCCTCATGTAAGAAATACATAGGAAGTTGGGCCAGGTCAGCTTTTGCCAAGGCATCAATCAGTGAGAAAAAATTGCACTGAGCTTCTGATAGAGCATGACCAAATTCCTAGCTCTAAATACCCTGTACTACGGTAAGCGATCCAAATATTCGATCGCCGGAAGTGATTTTTTAGTCCCAAAATCGATGCTTGATCGTAAAAATTGGATCGTACGCCCCTCTGCAATGACGAGAAAAATCGGCTCGATCGAAAACATTAGATCGCAGAAGTGAGAGAAAAGCACGATATATCCGATTATCTCCCCTAGTTCACAACGTAAAAATTGCCGCGATAATTATAGTAATTTGATCTTGGAAATATAGATCAAGGTCATTCATCTTCCAACAGTTATCTGGTCTATTCTCACTAAATTGAACATGGAACGTTAACTCTGGGATCTTAGACTTATAGTATTTGACCTTTAGAAAATAGGTCAAGGTCAGTGATTTTCAATGAATTCCAGGTCCATCATAAGTTGCGTATGTGGTATATATATATGGACAATGTAGATATAAGCGTATGTGGTATATATATGGACAATGTAGATATCCTTCATGAAATATTGTACAAGGTCAATCAACTGGGCTAGGCTTCTAGTCATCACTAGTTACATATGTAATAGGAATTTGGATACCCTAGCGTTAATCCTTCAAAAAATATTGCAAATACTGGAATTTATCTTGATAAAATAGGTCAAGGTCAGTCATTTTCAATAGGCTTCTGATCCTTCACCAGATGCATATGTGGTATGAATTTACAATAACTGGCAATAATCCTGGAGTCCACAAGAAATATGGACAGACGAACGGACAGATAGACCAAGCCGACAATGACAATACCCTTCTTACCCGAGCGATAAAAATGATGTGCTGTACACCAGATATCTGTATCAAACAATGCAGGCCTTTGACCTGATAAGGTTCATTAAACTGCATGAATGGTTCACCATCACCTACTCGCCAGGAAAGACGATTTTTTATTTCCATTTTTAATTGGTAACAACATATTTTATACATGAGCAGTGTGACTAACGTCACAGGACCTACGAAGTAGGGCAGGCATTAGGACTCCGACGCGAACTGAACTCTTGAAAATCCCCACCCCCAGTTGAAATCCTGCCTATATTAAGATGGGCACTGCCCAAGTCGGAATCACCAGTGATTTTCATTAAAAATCACAAGAAATTTTCATCAAAAGTAGGTCAGCTCAGAACTTGTTGGTAACAGTCTCCTAATGCGCCTTCAGTCCAAAAATAAATAACGATCGCCGATTTAATTTTACAATTTTTTAACTAAAGGAAACAGATTGAATAATAAGAAGTTCAGTAGATTTCAGGCTTTACGTGTGAACATACATTTACATCTCTTTAATGGTTTTCAGTGCTCTTGTCCAGGACAAAAACAACTTTTTGAATCGCATTATTCTCCCAACAATACAACAAATTCTTATATATAGTCCTATAGTAGAAAGGTAGCATTTATGTAGTATACGGTAATTCAACTCAAGACCAACACCTTCTCGGCACAAGAAAATAATGATTCTATGTCATTCTCCTGACCATGACCGATACAAAGATGAATAAATAGCATCTCTACATCACGTTGTTATCTAGATATATGAGAACACATTTTGGGTATCGGCAATCTGATGAATGTAGAATTTGAGGATTGTACTTGGCATCTTAAATACAGCCTCTTAATACTGATTACATATCTGTTTAATTTCGTTTCCCATAATGTACCAGTTAATCAAAACGTGTGTATATAGCAAAAGTGTGCGTCTCAAGTTAACGGCAGCTGTTCAAATGTCCCCTGGAACGGTTATAAATTAATAAAGACATCAACATGTGAACTCATAGAATCTGCACTGTTGATGGTTTAATGTAATACCGGTACCATCTGTTGTGATATTTTTTTTTAACTCCCAGACAGATCTGTTTATTTTTTGTCTCCCCTGCTGACCTCTAAGAACAATTTAATTATCACACCATGGCAGTATTAACTGCATTCTCGAATCCCAAGTCTATCAGACTGTTAGTTCTGATCTGTTTATAGGCCTATTGGGGGTGACCCAGCTACACTGCTGTGACCTCTAGCTCTCAAAACAATTACGGACGGCATATCCCACCAGGTTTTGTACTGTGTTATATATACAGTGAAACATACAGCCAAGGGTTCCCGATGGGCATGACAGTGCACTCGCTGAGTCATAAATAAATAATAAAAAAAATAATTATAAATAAAATTTTCATCAGAATTCGGTCAGCTCAGAACTTGCTGGTAACAATGGCCTAATGCACGTTCATGCCAAAAATCAAGGTTCTAATGTCAACGGTTCTCCTTGTTTTGCCGATGAAAGAATTCGGATGGACTGACTCACTCACTCACTCATTACCGGACAATTTGCGATCTGTAGCCTACTTCGTAGGAATAAAATATGCATTGAAGCAAGCTGATGGCTAAAATGTCAAATCTGTTCGCAGAATAAATAAATATATGTTTGTTCTCCAATTAATTTTTGAAGCTTAAACAACCTTAGAAATATTAATTATCTCTCTGGTGAAGCATGTGAAATGAGACTTCCCATGTTTGCCAGCACACATTGCTAAAACCACTTGTGTCATAGACACTGCAGAACAAAAATAATACATGAAATAAATCTTCAGGGCAGTGGCAAAATTGGGGGTGGGCGGCGATGATAAACTAACTTAATTTTAACGAACCTTATAAACAACTATGGAATAAAAAATACACAACTTGGGCATTTGGTAATTATTATTTTTTTTTTATTCATTAACTTGGAAGCCTCAAGCAAATTAGGTGCATATTAAGAATCAGCTTCATTGTATTGAGCTGCAACTAATAGGTTCTATTGCTAATTTTATGGAGGGCTTTTCAAACCCTACTTGTGCCCAAGCATTTTACTGATAATAATTCTAATGCATCTCATGTGATAGATAAAACATTACTAGGCTTAAGTGCTGCTGCACTCCAGTGGTCTGTGTCTGAAGAAGATTAGCTCCCTTGACAGATGGAATGTGTTGGTTAAAAATCTCCAAAATTATTTGTTCCAATTATCACTCTTCTGCCAAACATTTCAAAAGGAGAATTTCTAAGCTCTACAATTTTCAAACAAAGCATTGCATGCTGCAGAATATGGAGCATAAATGGAATACATATACTTATATAC
>JAVTVY010049197.1:0-22357 GCA_036873755.1 Hanleya hanleyi
AGTCCAGCCATCGGACGATAATGTGATACGCGCGGGTTCAGGTACGCACCAGCAGCGCGAATCATCATCAATGAGGTCGATGCGATCAGCGTATATTATTATGGTACAACCCGGTGTGAGCGTACGAGTGATGATCGATTGGGTTTCCGGGTAGAGTACGTGGTCCACTTCGGAAATGATAGCTTTCAGCCCCGCCCATAATGCTGGCCAAAGCACAATACCGCTACCGCGACACTGTTCTAACCGGGGAAAAAATGAATTCTCTCTACTCCGCCGCAGGTACACATCGTCGCCGACAGGCAAAAAATCGACTTCGGGTTCTTGGCTTTGTAACACACGTGTCAATAGCGTCCACCCGGTCAGGCTTAAAGTTAATTTCACTTCGATCGGATGTTCCTCGATAAGGTGCAATTCATGCTCGTACACGATAAGAATTACTTTCGACGTCACTTGAAAGAACGCGAGCTCTTTGCCCGGCGATGCCATAATGAAGAATGACAAAAAATACTAGCCCGACAAAAATTTATATAGATCGATTCAATTTTTCATGGTTAAAAATACGCATACCCTGGGAAAATTAATTTAACACTGCCATTAATTTTTTAGACGCTCCCCGAGTGGATAAATTAATAGTCTGGACTCATACGAGGATAAAAAATAACATTAGTGCATTGCTGGACTAGAATTTCAAGTCTTAATAATTATCAGAACCATCCCTAGGGCTGTGAGAGAGTGAAACCCGATGCTTGCCAAGCCATAGTATATAGGTAATACAGGCTCTACGTACGTGAAGGGTTTTTTTAAATAATGGGGAACCCCTAGTACGCATGACACAGCTTATAAATTTAAGGCACCGTTAATTCACGGAACCAATGACTGAAATAGGTAGCCCACATCCTTTTCATAATGTTACCTTAATAAAACAATGGTATTCATACGACAAACACATTTAATAAATTATCAAACAGCATAAATTGATAAAATGCACTTTTCCAAGGGGCCGCAACTCTGTTGCCTCGAAAATTGGCCCGCCAACTGCGTAGAACGTGCTTCTTCGCCGTAAAAGAAGGTACTGTTTTCTTGATTTGCTACAGTTTTCATGAACGAAACGAGCTGGAATTTTCAGGGCATGCGTATCGATTGCTAAGTGATAGACTTGCTCTATTTTTAATCCAGAAAATTAATTTATTTTTAATGGTCCCGGTTTTCCGTATTTTCGTATTCGAAGATTACGGTTCGGAAACTCGGTAAAAATTAAAAATCAGGACGTAGTCAAGGGGTGGACGGCTGAAATTTTTAATACGAGTGCCTGATTTATGTGAGATGAATTGGAACTAAAAATTCTATGAGCGGTGAGATGTATTGTAAAAATGACAGGCGTTTATAATTCAGAATGAAACACACCGAATTTTCAAGGGTTCCCAGAATCTTTCCGCTGCCTACATGGCTTCGCTGGCGTCCGCGTATTGTCTATATATAGTGGCCCCTCTGCAATACGATTACCATAAAAATTTTCACAATGGCTGAATCAACAGAGATGACTACCACCACCACCATAACACCGGGATTATCGAGGGAGAAGCAGAGGAAAATGAAGAAGGCTATCAGGTTGTTCTGGAACCGTGAATTCATGGGATGGGTGGCCCAGTTCAAGGGGACGGAGGCCGAGCGAGATGACAGCACCGCCATCAATGTCCGGGCCCTGCTGAACGCTGCCCGGACTAACATCAACGAGGAGAGATGGTTTGAAATATTAACAACAACCATGGATAACATGATTCATCCTACCCCTACTGCGGTGCTATCATCTCCAACATCATCACCTCCGCCACCCTTCCCTCTGTAGGACCTCCCACCCCCGGTATTTTCGGAGCCAAACAACAACCCCACCATAGCGCCAGCAAATTTTCTGGATGGGACACAGATTATGGTGGACGATACGGAAGATGAGGATGACGACGTCCAACATCTCTACACGCTGTGCCCCCATGGCTACTTCTCGGTGGAAAAGAAGACTACGGAGGAGGAGGAGAAGTAAACAATGAAACTCTCCAGCTGAATAAAAACAGCTTAAAAAATAATAACTGTCCTTTTAAGGACAAACCATTCCTTCCGAGGGAGGAAACTTCTATACTAGCACATGAATTTAAAGCACAGAATGTCCTACATTACTCTCTTTTTTTTAGCAAACTACATTAAAAAAAACAATCCCTGTCCTATATGAAAAAGGTTCTTGTCAGGACCGATCTCTATCACATATCAAACACAGGATTTTTTTCTTTTTGCCCCATTAATTAATACTCAGTCTGCGCGATAACGGACTGTTATTTTTTTCAACCGGGGACATAACCCCGAATAATGGGTAATTTATTTTTGATAATAGCCCGAATGAATAACGGGGATTTTATTTTGAATGAACACAGGGGTTATAAGGTGTGGGGATCTCGTGTTTAATTTTGTGCGTGATTTAGCAGTTCTCTTTCGGAAAAGATAATTGTCCTGAAAAGGACATTTTTTTTTGATGATATGTAATAAATTACATCGTTGAGGGCATCTGTAGTCGGTGTCTTCTCTCAGCGCACACGGTACAGGTCAAAGGTAATAGTTCACACGGTTGGGGATGATTGGCTTCTGCACAGGTAGGTATTTGGGCCCGACGATGGATGCAGACTTGACACAATGCCTGATGACCACAAGGGGATATGCCAAACCGGGCAAACTGGTTAGAACATTCCACGCAGGGTAGATATAATTGGCTTTGTCGTTCTGTGTTACAACCCAATGTTGAAGTGGTGATCGCGCAAACATAATACACCTCATCGTGCATTTTTTGGAGGGGGGGGTCTTATTGTCCTCTCTCTCTTGCCCCTTGTATCTGTTCTGTCTTGCCTCTCGCGTAGCCGGACATCTTTTCTTTTTTTCTGTACCCTCTTCTTCTTCTGGGTGAAATGTTCTCCTCTGTTCTCTGTTGCCTTGGCATCGGGTCTATGTTCTTCTGTAGCCTGGGTGCTTCCCTCTGTTTCGGGGGGTGCCTCTTGTACCGGTTCGTCTTGAGCTGGGGGTGATTTCAACATCTTTTCTAACTCGGCGTGTATCTCGTCAAAACAGGGGTCGACGGCTGGAAAAACATCCGGTATGGTTGAAGTTGAGGCAGGCTGGTTCCCAGGTGAAGGAGGAAATAATTCTGCCATGATATCAGTTATCCAGGGTTGGTCATGATCTACCAAACTTATGATATTCCCGTAGAGTTGATTTTCATCATGGGTGATGAAGTCGTCAATATCCTTGATTTCAGTAGGCGGTAGTGACTCCATGACTGGGTACTGGTGAATAATTAAAAAAATACAGCGCTATTTATAGTCTAACACGCGGACGGCCGCGAGAACACTCTAGCTGTGTGATATATTTTTACGACACTGTCAATATTTGTGTTTCTTTTTCATTTTAAAAACGACTGTCATTTTAAAATAACTGTCAACGCACCTATATTTTTATTGCAAGTTGCACTCAGGCAATTCAATGTATTGTATAAAAAATTTTAACCGTCTAACGCTACACACTACCGCTATTTTATTAATTTTTATTGATTTTAAACCCATAAAAATCGTGTACGGGAGTCTGAAACACCAGATACATTAGAAATAAATTAATTTTCCTGACTAAAAAAACGTGTAGACTCTGGGTGACAGTCGTCTAATAGTTCCATGAAAATTGTGACGAGTTTTATCGAAAAAATAATAAGAAATTTTAATGCTTGGGACAAGGGGTACACAGCACAGTGGGATTCTTGCACTGACTGACACCGGTGAGTGGGGTGGGTTCAAAATGGTGGTCTGTGGATGACCGTCATTTTGTACTCCCAATCACTATACAGTGGGTCAGCCTGTCTTGCACTCACTGACGCCGGTGAGTGGGGTGGGTTAAAAATGGAGGCCTGTGGATCACGGCCATTTTGTACTCACCTCCCTCCCTTCCCACTAGACTATAAATAGCGTATAATTTTGACATTTATTCACCAATACACAATCATATTGAAGAAGATGGAGGGGGCTTGACGATCATCTCCAGTTTTCAGCGAGTGATTGAAGACGAAGCCACGTTAATCAGGAGTACCGAAGAACTCGCACAACAACTCCGGGAAGATGTGAGAACAGAAGAAAATAGGCGGATGCGAAGGCTGAGTGAACAACAGGACCAAGAAATACACAGAATGGAAGAAAACGACAGTGATGTGACGGAAGGTGGGGAACAAGACGAGCTGCCCTGGCTAAATACTAGTACACCTCCAACAACAACCACGATGACGCCGCCTGTGTACACTGAAGGTATAAGGACTGAAGACCATACAGCCAGACTTCCCACCATCTGAAAATAAAATGCCCCATATGCAGAAAACATGTGGGAGGGTGAAGCGAATATACCGCGCCTAAGTGTGTCGTATCACACTATCAAAGGCCCTTTTCAGGGCCAACCCATCTTTCCGAAAGAGGAAACTTCTTTCCTAAGCACACCCAAATAACACCAGATCCCTATCATCCTTTTCCCCCCAAAAAATCAAAGAAAAACATTTTTTTTAAATTTTTTTACCAATTTTTGAAATTATTGAAACAAATTATACCCTTTAACCACCGCGCATGCGCGGAATCACCCTAATTCAATGCCATACCCAGTCCATCAGATGCTCCTTCACGTCAGCTTCAATTTGATACCTCTCTCGAAAAAACGACCAAAAAAAATTTTTAGCTGCATATTTTCACCCTCACCATGTCAGGGTCAAAATTTCTTTATTTTTTTTTTGTGGAGGTAGTGGGTCGAGTGAAGTATCAAATTGAAGCTGACGTGAAATGCTTCACATTGATACCTTACTCGACCCCATTGGACCACTAGGGGCTCCCCTAACTCCAAAAAGGCTATTTTGAAGATCGATATGGATCTTTTTTTTTCTTCTTTTTTTTCAATTTTAATTTTGGAGGTAGTGGGTCGAGTGAGGTATCAAATTGAAGCATTTCATGAATGCTTCACATTGATACCTCACTCGACCCGATTGGACCATGAGGGACGCCCCTAACCCCATCTATTTTAAAAGATCGATCTTCAAGATCGATCTTTTTTTTTCATTTATTTTATTTTGGAGGTAGTGGGTCGAGTGAGGTATCAAATTGAAGCTTAGGTGAAGGGCTATGTAATGGACTAGGTGTGAGGTTGACATATCGGCCTTCTGCGCATGCGCGAAGGCCGAAGGCTATGAAAATAGCCTTTTTTGGAACTAGGAGAGCCCCTAGTGACCCGATGGAGCCGAGTAAGGTATCAATGTGAAGGTGAGATGAAGGGACATCTGATGGACTGGTGTGGGTTGAACTATCAGTATTCTGCGCATGCGCAAGAATGGAAAATAGACGTTTTGGAGCTATTTGACTATTAAAAAAGGGAAAAAAGAATGAACACAAAGCATTTTTTTAATTTTCTACTATATTTTTTATTAACACACAATGAACGTATTCACACATGTCAAGGTGAAAACAATGGCGTATGGTAGCCCAGTGTCGTTGATAAATGACCCTCACACGCTCGTCTTCAGGCAAGACTTCAACCGGAGGTGCTGCTGGGTCCAAGGGAAAATCTTCTCCACGTCTCATGCTTTTCGTCTCATACGTACAAGTCCAAAAGACGACGGTCACGGTGAAAACAATGGCGTATGGTAGCCCAGTGTCGTTGATAAATGACCCTCACACGCTCGTCTTCAGGCAAGACTTCAACCGGAGGTGCTGCTGGGTCCAAGGGAAAATCTTCTCCACGTCTCATGCTTTTCGTCTCATACAAGCGGATAGACAAGCAGGCAAACAGGCAGGGAGGCAGACAGGCAGGTAAGTCCAATTGAAATACACCCCTTTCCCTAAAAATCGACTGCTTTTATACGTTTTCCGGTGAGTGGGGTGGGTTGAAAATGGCGGCACCTTATTTTACACACACAACACCCTAAGCCGCCATTTTGAACCCACCCCACTCACATCCCAGGTCAATCAGTGCACGGGGTGAGTGGGGTGGGTTCAAAATGGCGGACTTTAAGCGGTCGGAGAGAAAATAGGGTGCCACCATTTTGAACCCACCCCACTCACCCCGTGCACTGATTGACCTGGGATGTGAGTGGGGTGGGTTCAAAATGGCGGCCCCTTATTTTACACACACAACACCAACACCATAAGCCGCCATTTTGAACCCACCCCACTCACCCGTGCACTGATTGACCTGGGATGTGAGTGGGGTGGGTTCAAAATGGCGGCACCTTAGAAAAATAAAGGGCCACCATTTTCAACCCACCCCACTCACCCGTGCACTGATTAACCTGGATGTGAGTGGGGTGGGTTCAAAATGGCGGCACCTTATTTTACACACACAACACCATAAGCCGCCATTTTGAACCCACCCCACTCACCCGTGCACTGATTGACCTGGGATGTGAGTGGGGTGGGTTCAAAATGGCGGCACCTTAGAAAAATAAAGGGCCGCCATTTTCAACCCACCCCACTCACCCGTGCACTGATTAACCTGGGATGTGAGTGGGGTGGGTTCAAAATGGCGGCACCTTATTTTACACACACAACACCATAAGCCGCCATTTTGAACCCACCCCACTCACCCGTGCACTGATTGACCTGGGATGTGAGTGGGGTGGGTTCAAAATGGCGGCACCTTAGAAAAATAAAGGGCCACCATTTTCAACCCACCCCACTCACCGGTGCACTGATTAACCTGGATGTGAGTGGGGTGGGTTCAAAATGGCGGCACCTTATTTTACACACACAACACCATAAGCCGCCATTTTAAACCCACCCCACTCACATTAGGAGGCCACGCCCCCTCACACATCACTCACGCCCCACTCACGCATGCGCACATCAGACAAATCAAATTCTGCGCATGCGCAGAGAAAAAAAAAGAGAACGGCTGACTCCTTGTATACTACTGGAGTCGCGATATCTTGTTTTAATCGAGTAATTGAGCAAATGAGTACATAGGTAAGTTAGTAGAAACTGTCCTCAAGTGAAACGAAAGAAGGCCATAATTTGTTTTAGTGGACAACCATATTGCATTTATTTATGATGCTTCTCGTGAAGGAATATATCAATAAGATAAACTTCAGCTGATTATCTATGATGTGGAACAGCTAAGCTTTGATACCATCAATGCTGCAAAGATAGGAGAAAATGCGACGAAAGGCATGCGTTTTAGTTCACACAGTGGGTCGTCATTTTGAATTCCCCATGACGAGATTTCATATTGAGAAATGTCATAGGAATTTTATTTTTATCAATCGTATATTTTTAACGCCGCGATATCGTGTTTCATTCGAGTGAATTTTATCGATTGAAAAACGATTGCAAACATAAAAAATCAGTCCTACAAAGCGATCGCGAATCATTCGTTTGATTTGAAAACAAAAACATTCCCTTGATAAATTGCAACATCGAGAAAACTGGACATTGATTCCCGAACGTTAGCTCCAACCGTGTAGTCTACCTTTAAAGACGCTTTGAATCGTTCAGGTAGGTTTCTTTTACCTGCATTACAAATTATTATGTTTCACATCAAACCATCCGAATATATCACGCAACGATAACGTCAAAACGAGATAAAAATGAAAGAGGTTCGAAAAGTATATAATTCACTTTCAAAAGTTCGGAAAAGTTTGAAAGAAAAATGTAGATGTCGTTCGAAACACAAGGTAAAAGCTGTGAAGTTTAAGCACAGAAAACGAGCCAACACTTAGGAAGTCGCGATCAACAATTAACGGTCACCAGGAGTAAATGTCGAGCAGCGGTACACAAAGCACTGGGCACCCCTCGCTTTTATTAGATTTTCCGATTTAACATCGTTTGAGAAAACTGCTCACGCATTTCTAAGAAAATGACAATATAGCTTCTTAGAAAACATGTGTTTTATTATATAGGCATTTTTCCTGGAACTTCCTATCTAATCCCGTATATAAGAGTGGTGTTATTCCTGGAACTTCCTATCTAATCCCGTATATAAGAGTGGTGTTATTGCTGGAACTTCCTATCTAATCCCGTATATAAGAGTGGTGTTATTCCTGGAACTTCCTATCTAATCCCGTATATAAGAGTGGTGTTATTCCTGGAACTTCCTATCTAATCCCGTATATAAGAGTGGTGTTATTCCTGGAACTTCCTATCTAATCCCGTATATAAGAGTGGTGTTATTCCTGGAACTTCCTATCTAATCCCGTATATAAGAGTGGTGTTATTACATCAGGGAACACAGAATCACAGTAAGCCCGGTGACACCATAATTGTATTATTTACTTCGAATGGTGATGGCCTATGCTACCTCTTGTTGAAATAAAGCAAAATGACATTTTATTTTTCCAGTTGTCTGGAACTTCCTTAATACTTTTCTGTAGAAATATACAGATTTACCTACTTTTGAAACCAAATACAGGCGATACTGTACTTGTAATCATTTTAGAACTGTTGCCCATCTTTTCTCACAAATTACTCAGTTAATTCGCCATGCCGGACTGGAAATGAGGATTTCAATCAGTAAGCATCCTAATAGTTTATTATATTATTATTGAAATGGAATGTAATCGATTTCCGGAAAAGCATAACCATTCTCTCCATGCTGCTGAATCGGACGATGCTTTCTCAGTGAAATATAAATCTAGCAACCTTGCAGTTATAGGATATTAATAATGTACAACCTTGCAGTTATAGGATATTAATAATGTACAACCTTGCAATAAGTAACACTTCTCCATTCTCTGATATTAGTAAATATATATTTGTGTTTTAATAAATGTAATGGGTTAATCGTTCGAGTGATTTGATGCTCAGTTTCGAATCCCAATATTTTGACCTACTGGTACAATTTTTTGTGATCATCATGTGTTTATGACCGTTTAGTATTCTCATTCTGAGGTCATTTTGCCTGAAAGATCGGCAACGATTTCGAACTAGTTAATGCAGGATGAGAGAAATCGTACGCCTCTTCACTTGCCCTACCAGTAGCATAATATATTGTAGTCCATCACGATGGGGAAGAAAGCTGGAACAAACGCAGTAGAGCCTACTGCGTTTGTTCCAGCTTTCTTCCCCATCGTTGTGAGACGCCATTCGTTACATTCCGATTTAATTATTTTTTAAAACGGTTTGTTTTATCATTCCGATATATAAAATTTAGAAAATATAAAACAAAACAACAATTAGGTACTTGGATCAGGAGACAAAACTTTAATAGTTCAAACGCTTACTATATCGATGTGTGAACAATTTCAGAACGACCAGAAGCATTGATTGGCATTAAATCGTATCTCTATGCCATCTGAAACTTAAGGTTAAGCGAACGACCTGATAAGGTTGCTTTTGGGAGTCCGCGCTCTGTCATTCATAAATGATCACCATATACACAAAGCCAATTGTGTAAAATTGTCTGCGTCAAAAAACGTGTGAAATATGAAAAGAGATCAGGATCCGTAACGTCATTCTTTCTGGTGAAACTTTTAACCTCGCGAACTTTTAATCCCTTTGTTCCACGGAACCCCTTTTGTCATTTGTTCTGGTGAACCATTGACCTTGTAAGGTCTATGGCGGTAAGTTTTATAACTTGTGTCTAATTCCGGTTAGGGGCCGTATGAACCTATGTATTTCAATATCCTCATCGTTTCCATATGAACAGTCACAATCTAAGCGTGATTGAGCTACACCATACTTTAGATAACGACTTTACAACTCATATCATATACATTAAGAATACTGATCAGCGGTACGGAATCAATATTTTTGAAACATCATTGAATACTGTTGACCGCTTCTGTCTTGCAGGAAATTATTTTTATGTATACTATGATCTATCCTTTTAAGTTGGTGCTAATGTTATTATATAAATTAGGTTTTTGGATTATGGACAAGGAAATTCTTTAAATGGACGACGGCTGAATATTAAATTTGAAATTTGAAGCCCTCTTACTTCCTTTGTTATCTCGGTCCAATTATTCCCATTGTTCTCATGAACGTTTAATCCCCTGAGTTGTTAATACCCTGTGAAAATCAATATACATGTAGTTTTCGTTGTCCCAATTATGCATTGTCATTCAGTTTAATGCCTATCTTTGTAAGATGCTATATGGTTCACGTATGGTCTCGGTTCGGCGATTTTTAGTAACTTTTTATTCCATTAACACCAATCCGCTTTACGAAATTTTTAATTTTAATTTTGAATTCAATGCGTATGCATAACTTATCTGTATCATAGTAAAGCTCTTATTCTAGTATCTGGAGATAATTAATCATAGTAGTGACGTAAAATGACATCAAACCCAAATTAGATATATGTATCTTCTAAACTTATAGATAGCATGATTGTATGCTCAATTCTTAGAGAAACCGTCGAGCGCATCTCACCATCAACAACATAGCTTTTCCCACAATATTTCCCACCTCTTGCATATCGCTTCATTTTATTATCTGTATACGGTAGGATTCTGCTGGTGAACTGTTAGTCCCCTAGGCCCACCCTCTGTACATGTCACTCGACAATTATATGTAGGTTTATTTGTTTCGGAGGGAAATTTTAGCCGTACGACGTCGGACATTACAGGTTAGTTTTTCTAGGTTTCTTGCATTTACCAGGTTACCTCATGTTAAGGCGTTTACTCCATCAGACGTACAAGATGCTCATCCATTAAAATCAAATCAGTTGTTTGAGATGATCTGTCATCACAGCTCCCAATCTATCGTATCAAATTCCGTTTGAGCCGGTGCTAGGGGCCGCGTGGATATTTCATAGTCTCCACATGAACAGCTGCAATAAAAGCGCGACTGAGATACTAAAGCTACGCCGAGAATCCACCGTATTCTCTGGTCTGAACGCTAAGTGTCGCCGAATACTTTCCTGTAGAATCATATGGTTGCTTTTTATTCACCAGATCTCAATTTTTCCCTCCCTTGCATATCACTCCAATTTATTACCTGTATATGGTAGGATTCTGCTGGTGGATGGTTAGTCTCCGAAGCCCGCCCTCTCTACATGTCACTTGACAAATATATGTAGGTTTATTGTTCGGGGGAAAATTTAAGCCGTACGACGTCGGACATTACGGGTTATTTTTTCTAGCTTCACGAAGTTCATGCCAGAGGGAGACTAGACCAACCTTCGTGCCAGGATAGGAGACATTCATCTTCTAATTCACATGAAGAGTAAGTTAGATCACATCCATTTCTCAAATAATCACAATTTGTGACTAATTTGAAGTAAATACTAGCTCGATCGATCACGGCAGAAAGCCAGCGTTCACGTATCATAACTAACCGTTAATAGCTAACGGAAAGAATCTCCCTCAAATGCTTGTGCAGAGGCTCCCAAACAATGCGCGAAGAAGAAACGGTTCAACATTTTTTTATATATACAGAGATTAACTATTAGGTTATCTTCATGGAAATTTATGGTCATTTATTGGTATAAATACATTATTAATCCTTAACAATCCGAAAAATCCAACGTTATCCGGAGTGATCCAGAATGATCCGGATTGATCCGTAATGATTGTGACGGATGAATTATTGGTTGATAATGGAATAATAATAATAATAAATATAATACGCATATACGAAGAAGATACAATATAATAAATATTAGCTTTACATGTACTCATAAATCTAATGCTATAGTGATCAAGGGGGGGGGGGGGACAACGATACGCGGCGGGACAAAGATACATTGACAACAATTGTATTCTCATACCTCGATAAAATATGTTCTGATATAACTACGAATTCTCTTAGTATCTCTTACATATTTCTAATATTAATGATGAATCTTTCTGATTATACTATTACTGCATTTCTTCTTCAGAATCAATCCATGTTAATATCATCATTTCCCATATTGTCATAGATAAGCACATTGTCTCTGTCAGTCAACTTATCAAAGACTTTTCAGCACCATAATCGCCAGCTTGAGCGCTTCTTCATAGTCTATAGTCAGATTATTTCACCCGATTCATGCCCTTGCTTCAAATACTGCTGTTTATCCTCTTCAATATTGTCGCTATATGCTTTCTTTATAGAACCGGTAAACATCTCTTTTCGTTCATTACGTTCAATACGTTTCCGCGTACCTGTGAGTTGGTCTATCTCCTTACGTAAACACTCTCATAATCTGAAGAGTATTTTCTTTAACGTCGATGCATTCCAGTCATGTTCGTAATTTGACCCAGACCCTGTAACCAAGGATGGGTGGACATATATCTCCAGCTTGTACAGTTTGATCAACCTCCTTTGGCTTACGAATTATACCATACTCTAATACATTTTTCTTCAGCCTTCGACTTTCAGAAGCAGTTGGGTTTGATAGAGAGGTGACCGTAAGGATTAGAGATGGCGTTTTCATACGCTTTCATAAAGTAATCGAATCAAGAAACTCGACTACCTAATAATGAAATTCCTTGTCGATGGGGTTCTGGAACAGGACAACATATTGGCGGCTTGAACAAGTCTCAATATAGTCTACAATTCTCCGTATTAACTTGTCAATCCATATATTCTTCCCACTCTCGGTAGGACCTTCAACTTTCATGTTAAATGGATTCCCAAATGTGGTTTTCATCCAAATCGAATTCAGTCCCCACTATTATTCGTTTCAGAGTATCACTTGCTTCGGAGTACTATGTTTAAGCCCAAATGATGCCTCTCTCATGAAACATTAACCCGTTATACTCGTTCTCCAACTAGCAGCCATACAAATTGACGTTTGTATAGTGTACGACTACAGTGCCGGTGCGATTGGTGTGAAAGCATTGTGCTCAATCATATAGTCCTTCTCCACACAATCTATAGGTTTTTATATGGTGATTGATATGAACATATGTGTTATCCCGTGATTAATATAAAGATAAGTGAGAAACGGGAGCTCGAGGCTCTATAACATGACACAGGGAGACGTTTTTCGAGCATGGATAAAGGAATAACTGGTTGGCTAGGATAAAAAGAGGTTTAGTATACCAATATAACATAACAAAGCGTACTCCCTCTCTGGGCTATATTTACCCATTGTATGTTTTATTTATGACCAAAAATACACAGAAAATGTGAATATACCAATGAGGCTCATGGACAGAAAGTGCATTCTCTACATAATGTGGAAATGCATGAAAACGGACACAGGAATGAGACATTTCACTGTTTAGCTGTTTTCATGTATCTCTGTTGCACTTTAAGACTTTCGCTTCGAGAGTTGTTACTTGGGATTGGAAAAATGTGCAACAGAAATATCTGAAAATAGATAAACAGTGCCGAGTCTCATTCCTGTTTCTTCATCAACTGATGTGTTAACTGATTACTGCGTTATGGAGAGAATGCGCTTTCCTTTCTTGAGCGCCACTGGTATATACACAATATATGTATATTTTCTTCCATGAATATAATATACCGTGGTTGAGTATAGTGGAGAGATGACGTACCCTTCCATGTGTTATATTCATATACACAATACATTGTAACTTCATATGAATAGATGAACAAAACCACAGGTGGACATTTTTGTACTCATATCCTGAACTTCTTACACGGCAAACATCATTTTTGAATATTTATACATCTTTCGGTCTTGGTGTTCTCTCGGTTTTAAATACATCACAGTCGATTTGAAGATGCATACATACGATTAATTTGAATCGAAATTCTTACACGTTTTTCGTCCGATTTATATATCGGAGTGCCAAAACTAATCAAATTAAATAGTTAAATTGAAAAAAGATAGATAGATAGATAGATAGATAGATATTTATTCATCAATAATTATACACTAACAATAAAAAGACATGATTTCAGAAAACTTTGGCGGGAATAAAACCCCTGGGGGCTTGTTCTATCCCGCGACACTTACAAAAAGCGATGGTACAGATACGGTAGATGAAAGCTTTTAACACATATAAATACAAAAAAAAGAACAGGGCAAGTTAATTGCACGTGATACTATAAGGGGAAAAAACAAAAAAAATGTGAAACGGCGCTTCATAATGGCTCTGATATATCTGATAGAGTTTCTGAACGCTGATATATCTGATAGAGTTTCTGGACGCTGATATATGTGATAGAGTTTCTGACCGCTGATATATCTGATAGAGTTTCTGAACGATGATATATGTGATGGAGTTTATTTGTCACCTCTTTGTCACCTTATTTGTGTTTGGGTTAAGTTCCTTTCACCTCTCAGTTGATGATATTCCAGCTTTGGTCCTACGATTGGACATCATACAATTCTCATCCTGGTATTATATACAATATAGTCTTCTGAAAAATAGTAATTCCTGCACTAAAGTCGACATTAAATATACATCCGTCGTCCACGGAAGAATTTCGGCGTCCGTAAGACGTAATTCATACAACAGGAATAGTACCAAATTCAAAACACAATCATAGTATATCTAAACATAGACTAGTTTGCTGCAAGAGAGAAGTGGTCAACTGTTACCTGATCTTGTAGCTCCGTGAGACTTGGCCGAAATGTTACGTTACTATCCTTCCTGTAGTGGTCCAACGTTGGTAAAACTTCGATGGATTCTTTTGTGTTGCTATCTGATGATACTTGAGATGTCATGCGTTTGAACATACCAGCAGCGGGACTGAGAGTTTCTTCAAGAAAACTCTGCATATTTGCAGATTTGTCTCCTTTTTTCTTGGGTTTCTTACTTCCCGAACTTGCCATCTTGATATGTTTCGCGTATCATAAAATTGTGTATGATGCAGTCAGCCAAGGGGAGTATTTTATATCTCAGTGCGACAGAGCCTAACTTGAGCGCATTGCCTGGGGCTATAGCTAACCGTGATATACAAATTGGGATACTGGTTACATCCCAGAGATGAACAAATTATGTTCAGGAATACAAACGCGCATTGTATGTTTGAAAGCGCATATAGAGCTACCTCGCTTTGCTTAGCTGCTGTTGAACAAACGGTGAGTCTGAGTGAGGGTGAGCTTTCTATTGTATTGAAAGCTGGTTCTGTGACAGTCCAGTGCTATCTGGTGCGCATCCCCGGGCTATAAAGCCGAGCTTTACCTTTTCTACACTTATGCTACTTGTTCCGATATAAATACACAGGACCAGGGTCAATTCGTAAATCAGGCCAGTTTATCCCCTATAATGCATGTCTATTTAAATATTCGCAGGTATGATGAACATTAAAAAATGCGGCAACTGTGGACGTATTGGCCAAAATTACTGGGGACAAACTAGTTTTACATCTTAGATTCTATTCATGTATTTGATACGTTTGCGTTTCTTAATGATGGACCTTTCGCGCCAAGAGAGCTTAATTTCAATAAGTCGGATATTGTGGCCAGTACGGTCATTTTACGTTCAGCGCTGAAATAGTTTTCCTGAATATCCCATATTTTAAAAAACTTTTTGGCGTAAAAGTAGTATATGCAATAAATTTCGATTTTATATTGAAACTTATGAAATAGAATATCAATATGTAATGTTGACCTTTTTAATTTGTTATTGTAAATATATTTATATCCAATTATTTTTAGGATAGTAAAGCACAAATACTAATGCTGGACGGGTCGATCCCGTGCGAGACTCGAACCCGCGTCCTCAGAGTTAGGCACCAAATCGCCAGCAGTAAATGCAAGCAGCCTAGACCACTCGGCCACCTCAGCTTCCACAAAAGAGGAAGTTCGGGCATCGGAGTCTAGACTACGTACATTTACTACCCCTCTCATAGACATATAATGGCACAGCTCCTAAAGCCGATATTATATATATACTAATGCCATTTAGAAAGTAGTTAACATTTATATCCAATTATTTTTAGGATGACACTTTCTCAGTGAAGCACAAATACTAGTGCTGAATGGGTCGGTCCCGTGCGAGACTCGCTTGCCAAACTCTGAGGACGCGGGTTCGAGTCTCGCACGAGACCGACCCATCCAGCACTAGTATTTGTGCTTTACTGAGAAAGCGTCATCCTAAAAATAATTGGATATAAATGTTAACTACTTTCTAAATGGCATTAGTATATATAATGTAAATATATCTGATATTCAGTATCAGGGTATTCAAGAAGTGTTGCTGCCTATCCGAGGCACATATTATTTCATTAATTGTAAGATCGGCCAACTCTGCGCAGCAGACCACATTTTCTTAACCGTTGAACTAAAAATCAGCCAATGTTTTATACTTTCCTTTTCTTCTTTGCAGTAAAAACAAAGATAGTCGATTCGGATATATTTGGTGCACACTGATCGGAGAACTGAACCAGAATTAATGTTGATAAATGATTGACAAAAAACAGTAATCTGCTTCAATATATTGTCCAGCGAAAGTCAGACATTTGCCTTTGTTTTCAAACTAAAAACTAACAGCACGACTCTCCTTCCCAAACACCCTTCAGTCATTTTTTCCTTTGTGTATGGGCCAACTCAAGTAGTAAATTGGGTGCTAGCGGCCATGCCATTCAAGATGTTCAAATGAAAATCGACAATGAAAGCGAGGCTGCGATACAAATCATAGCAGAGATCAGTTTTGTTTCTTGTGATACTTTCAGAAACAGGCAATCAGTATATTTGCCTGAGGGATCATATGACTTCTTTTCAGTACGCTGGCATTATTATGTGTTTGTCAGTTTCATTCTTCCTTCTTCATTTCTTCCGTTTCTTCTTCTTTTTCCCACTTTTCTTTTCCGTCGGATAACTTTTGAATGCCTTTGTCAATCAACTTCAAATTTATGGTGCATATTGGCCCTGCCTATCGGAAGACACATGTTGTTTTTCAGCGCTGTCCGAAACTGGGAACTGAGTTTTTATATACAAATCCCCCTTATGTGCAAATTTCTCTTTTGTTCAATCTTTTCCGTCGAATAACTTCTGAATGCCCTCGTCAATCAATTTTAAATTTGTTGTGCATGTTGCTCGCGTCTAAGGGGAGAAACTTGCTGTTTTCAGATCTGTCTGAAACTGGATATACTTGTGTTTTTTTTAACAATTTCTATTATATGCAAATTTTCCAGCTCGTAAAGTGGCTGTGCGTGTTTGGGTACAAATTTCCATATTTCCTCATTTGCATAGTCATAGTCATTTACAGTCATTTACAGTCATGACTCAGAAAGGTCACTGTGGGGGTCAAAATATTGGCTGGCCTTTGTCTAAATGTGTGAACTCTGAATCCGCTTGCATTTCCTGGTTTGCAGCCATGCCGTTCAATTGTGTACAGTAAATGAAATGAACAGAGACAGTGTGGCCTTGCAGCTTTTAAAGCCACTGACATGGATACCTTAAGTTAAGAACATGTTAGTGCGAAATCCATGAGATATATGTGATTTTTTTGTACTGATCCACTTCATTTCGGGGCAATAATTTCTGAATAACTGAGCAGATTATTATCGAGCCTGTAACTTTTGCTGCGGAAAGCTCGATACAGGGATCTAAATGATGTCCGTGGATGTCCGACTTCCTAGTCTATGGGCCAAGACCCCAAATTTCACCGATCGGTACCACTCGAGGTGGCAAATTCTAGTGATGTTTTTTGAAGAGGTACATGTATGTAGATGTTATCCATATGTGATAACCGCTGCAGATCTGTTAGCTTAACGGTAGTAAAGCACACTTTATTATCCCCACCCCTGGTCGTATTCCGATCTCAAATAATGGGAGCAGGGTAATGGTTCCTCGGATATATTAGTAATTTCTGTGGCTGAACAGCTGAAACTTTACATACTTTAAGGGCAGGACCTGGTTCATGGGCACAAGTTAACATATCTTAATATTATCATCTTATCACGCCATAGTGACGTAATAACATGTCGCAGCATTCACTGTCCGAATTTTGGTTGGTTTTTCCATTTCTACTGGCACCATGGGACGTATCAACTTTGATAAATGCTCTTCGAAGAGGTATTTGTATGTAGATTTTGCCCATATGTGATAACGCATGCAGATCAGTAGCATAGTGGTAGTTATGGTACACTTTCTGCGCCCTTCCCCCGTCACATTCTGAATCCAAATTTGGAGATGGTGTATGATCTCTTGGATTTTTTAATTATTCATGTTGCTAGAGAGCTATAATTTTCATCCTCTCCATATGGGGTATTCGCCTATCGAAGCAAGTTATCGGGGTTTGAAATAATCATTTTATGACGCCAAAGTGACGTCATAACGTGGACAATAATTTATTTAAATTGTTTTCGTCATTTTCAGGGTTTTCCCAATTTTGCTGGTAAATCTTGAGGTACCAGATTCGGTTCATATTTTGTAAGGGACATTTGCATACAAATGCTATCCATGTGTGGCAGCCGTTGGATATCGGTAGTTTATGGTTGTTATAGTACATTTTGTGGACCCACCTCTTTCCGTATTCTCAACCCAAGTTCGCAGGTAGGGTATAGTCCTTCCAATATTCTCATTATGGTTAGAGAGCTGAAAATTGCCAACCTGTACCGCCATGCCCCTTTTTATTTAAACATCTATTGAAACCTTCATCTGATGCTGTGATGACGTCGCCGTGATTGAATAGTGATGATAATTTGGGGTTATTTTATTTTCTCATTTTACTTAGTCCAACTGAAGTGGTAAATCCTGTTATGTTTCTTTGAAGAGCGTAAGCGACCAAACAGTAGCCACACGGAAGACGTGGAGATGGATAATTAAGACGTGGAGATGGATAATTAAGAGATGTTGCGATATTTCCTTTGATTCTTGACTAAAAATCGTCCTTCCTATCCGTATTTTCTCGCCAAATCTTGTTCTTCTGTCATCATTGGTATGAATCTGACGAAATGGAATTTTCCGCTTAATCTACCATATTCGGCGACCAGACTTTAGATACACGTATCTGCCATTTTGTTATAATTGCAATTAACCTTGAGTACATATACATGTACTTTCTCAACTTACAAATGCTACAATATATTGTCATCCTTTATGATGAGCTGATTTTGGCCATCTTGGAATTTGCGCCGTTTTTAAGACGTTACCCTTTCTTGCCATCTTAGCCAACGATTGTTTGCTAATCTAGGTTGATCAACGTGGCATCCCTACAAATTTTATGCCCTTGTCATGCAAACGTGATGAACGTATGATCCACTCAGTGGAGCCAACTGCAAATGTGTTTCATAGCTAGAGATTGTCATATGTGATAGCTATCTGTATATGAAATGCGATGTTTGCTTCTTAAAATGCATAAACGTTGCCCTTTAGAGCTGTTCAGAAGATAAAGATTCCACTATTACGGCTGGGCATTATCCCGTGAAAGCTGCTGCCTGCTGGGAGTTACTTAAATGCATGCCCCATTGCCTCTTTCAGAGATTGCAAAAGAAGATAAAAATGCTGAAAATCCAATACCATCAATAACGTGTTAGAGTATTCAGTTCGTTTCAAAACACACAAAACAGATAGACCTACTGAGGAATCTGATGATGGCGAGACATCCAGGAAACCAGCAAGGTACCATGCCATTCCCTCCCTCTATGTCTTCTACTGCCGGGAGCCCTGGCAAACGGCTTTTCCTAATGTAAATAATTTAGTGATGACGTCGTCTACTCTGTCAGCAAATCAAGCGATTCGCTTTGCTTTGATCAAAGGTCACAGGGGTCCGGCGCAGAGGTCAGAATACCAGTGTGCCTCATTCAGCATCGCAGCCAAACAGAAGCGCCACAAGACCACTCCATATGTAACTGTTTAACTGAATGTCAACTCGTCTCATGAGTGTTAAGGATGATATTCGTGATGATGATTCGCACCTGAATGTATAACTTTTGTCCGAATGAAAATGAATATGTTAAGGGAACCATGCATACGTGGTAACGTCGTATTGATGTCGATACTCGATTGTGAAATGTTGCTCCCTCGCTTACGCTCAGCATTAAGAGGATAGAACAAGGACTGGTTCGCTCGGTGTCAGTATAATGTGACTGAGTGGGGTGTCATGTCTGCCTACGGCATGATATTTCAGTGGGACAGCACTATAAAATGGCAGCATTAGATCTGCTCTGTTACAAGTAGGTGCCCCTGTCCCTCCCCCTCCCCTCCCTTCCCTTCCCCGTCGTGATATAGCTGAAAAAATGTTGAAAGCGACGTTAAACCCTATTCACTCACTCACTCACCTGTGAAATGATGCAAACCTGAAACTGGACCGACAGGCTGCGACTATACCCGATTGGAATGATTGCGGAAAAGGAGTATCATATATCCTGCTAACATCTCTAGTGGAGCATGAAAAATTCCAGCTTTGATGCAGAGAGTATGCCTACATCGTCAACTGCAGAGACGGATAGTTCGATAACAATCCTAAAACATTATTTCACTTCCAGTTAAACTAACTTCCCATATGCCATTATGATGAAATTATTTGCCTTAAAATTAGGCACATGGATGACCAGGCAGTTCGGAGATATTATTCAGAAGTTGAATGCAGCTAAATCTTTAAAATCGAGTCTGTTCAGCTCTTCAGATAACCATACACCATTAGATAAATGATGAATGGTCCCTGCACCAGTAAAACCCGAGGATCGTCACATCAACCTGCCCTAATTACATATTTTCCTGCATACACTCATGACCTGTTCTAGAGATTTGTGATGGTGATACAATCATGTATGACTCTTATGGAATTTCTGCATCAATAATGGAAAGCCCTTATACACAAAACACTAATAACATAAACTTTTACACGGGCATAGCAAGGTAGTATTTTGTGTAAGGAAAATTGACAACCGTTGCGAATGATGCTGAAATAATCGCAAGACATTAAAGACATAATGGTGCTCGTTGAACGTTAGTAGTATATATAGCGTAAATTGAACAAATAGCGCCTCACTGCGCATGCGCAGAACCTGGTGTGACGTCATAAGTGTGTAAAATGGGGCGGTGTGCGCATGTGTGATGTGTGGGAGGTGGGTACAAGATGGCCGCCATGTGGGAGGTGGGAAAAGATGGCCGCCATGTGGGAGGTGGGAAAAGATGGCCGCCATGTGGGAGGTGGGAAAAGATGGCCGCCATGTGGGAGGTGGGAAAAGATGGCCGCCATGTGGGAGGTGGGAAAAGATGGCCGCCATGTGGGAGGTGGGAAAAGATGGCCGCCATGTGGGAGGTGGGAAAAGATGGCCGCCATGTGGGAGGTGGGAAAAGATGGCCGCCATGTGGGAGGTGGGAAAAGATGGCCGCCATGTGGGAGGTGGGAAAAGATGGCCGCCATGTGGGAGGTGGGAAAAGATGGCCGCCATGTGGGAGGTGGGAAAAGATGGCCGCCATGTGGGAGGTGGGAAAAGATGGCCGCCATGTGGGAGGTGGGAAAAGATGGCCGCCAGTAGTAAAATGTATAAAAGGAGTCTATTTTTAGGGAAAGGGGTGTATTCAATCTGACTTACCTGACCTGACTTGATCAGCCAGCCAGCCCGCCAGCCCTCCCTACCTGCCCTGCCTATCCGCTTGGCATTATGAGACGAAAAGCATGAGACGTGGAGAATATTTCCCTTGGATGCAGCCGCACTTCGGTTGAAGTCTTGCCTGAAGATGAGCGTGTCCAGGGCCATTTATCAACGTCACTGGGCTACCATACGCCATTGTTTCCACCGTCACCATTATAGTTCCAATACGTGTATTTTCATACCTTTTTGGAGCGAAGTCGCGCATGCGCAGAATGCCGATATTTCAATCTTCTACCCAGTGCATCAGATAGCCCTTCTCCTTACCTTCAATTTGATACCTCACTCGACCCCATTGGCTCATTTTTAAAACAATTTTTTGCTATAGGGTGATAATTTACACCCTTCACTGCCGCGCATGCGCAGAATGCCGATATTTCAATCCCATACCCAGTGCATCAGATAGCCCTTCTCCTTACCTTCAATTTGATACCTCACTCGACCCCATTGGCTCATTTTTAAAACAATTTTTTTGCTATAGGGTGATAATTTACACCCTTCACTGCCGCGCATGCGCAGAAGGGTGATAGTTCAATCCCATACCCAGTGCATCAGATAGCCCTTCTCCTCACCTTCAATTTGATACCTCACTCGACCCCATTGGCCCATTTTTTAAAACAATTTTTTTGCTATAGGGTGATAATTTACACCCTTCACTGCCGCTTGCATGCGCAGAATCACCCTAATTCAATCTTCCACCCAGTGCATCAGATAGCCCTTCTCCTTACCTTCAATTTGATACCTCACTCGACCCCATTGGCCCGTGGGGCTTCCTAGATTGGCTGTTCCATCCACCTTCCCTCTCCCTCCCTGTCCCACCCTCCAATTCACCCCTCCCCTTTTCTTAATTCAATATTTAATTGGTAAAAAACACTAGAAAATGAAAAGTTTTTTGGGTTCCATTTAATCTTTTTTTCCTT
>JAVTVY010049198.1:0-24475 GCA_036873755.1 Hanleya hanleyi
CTACCCGGCGAAGGATCACCGCAACGTCATATACCCCGACACCATCCACCGAGTCCACATCTGGTAGAGCAGCAGCAGCAACCCACCCCCATACAGCGGGGCCCCTTCATACCATCAGTCCAGGAATATCACCCAACCGTGAAGGACCAACTCAAACCCGTACAAGGGAATGAACATAATGTGAACTCGAGGCTATGGAAGGATTTGTTCAAAGAAAGTATGAACGCCGAGATGGGCAAGACGTTGAGGGTCACAGAAAACAAGTTTCAACGCAAAGGGTATTCGAAAGAGGAACCGCAATTTTAGCCCATAACAGATTGGCACCCAGACTACGACGGGCTTTACGTCAGCGGTATGTCGACCTCGTGACCCATATGAAATTGTTGGATAAGGACCCAGCCCATATGGAAATTGAAAGAACAACGTCGATGTTGAAAACCTCGGGCATGAACTGGAAAGCGGCGTGTGTCAGAGCAATAGCACAAAAGAAACATTTGTTCGAACGCATCATTAAACGGCATTAAAGCGTTTAGAAAGTGTGTTAAGGCGTTGAGACGGGCGTTAAGGCGTAACGACGAGCGTTGACGGGCGTCACTGCATTTCGATGAATTGGTGTCAATTCCATGGAAATCAGAGCTTCTGAGCTAATTCACCAGGGCGTTGAAGCGTTAAGCTAAGCGTTGATGGGCGTTACTGTCTATAAAAGCAAACGTATTTCCAAAAACACGCACAGTCGACGTTCAACCGTCAACATGGCTTATACTTGCTCTCAGTGCGAACGCACGTTCACCAGACATTACGATATGATGTGACACCAGAAAAATATACATGGGATTGAAGACTCTGAGGAGTCCGTTGAGGCGGATGCTGATACAGAGACTGCTGAGAGTGTATCGACTGATACCGAAACAGAGATTGCTGAGAGTCTATCTAGTGATACGGAGAGCTTGACCTCAGATCCCTTCTGGGATCGTATTGTGACAGTAGCTATCAATACTTACGCTGCAGCGATCGAGGACGCCGGAGAGGATAATTTACAACAGGCGTACACCCAAATGCGTCCCCGCATCAGGAAAACAGCCATGGCGATCTATGAACAGTATACCTTACTACCGCTTGAAATGAAAGGCGACCCACGCACAGGTCCATCATGAAGACCAAGCGTCACCTGGAAGAGGCCATGGGACTACCACCCACCGATGCCCTGGAAAATGCGATCAGAATGCGCAAACAACTGTTTCAGGACATGCTGCCCGAAGAATATCCAGGTCTGCCCGACGACGCTTAGGTCACACCGAGCAAAGATGGAACTTTCTGAAATGGCGACTTCTGATTGGACAAGAATACATCTAACGGACAGAAACGAATATGACAGATGCAAATGGTGGCCTTTGATTGGGCAAGAGTCTTTTTGAGTTGTAAAGATATCCAACGCGGCTCCCCCAGCGTGGGTATGATGTAACATTGGGGAAAATAAATTATATGACAAAAACTTGTTGTTGTTGTTGTTCTCTCAAGTGTCATCCTTGTTGTTGTTGTTGTTGTTGTTCTCTTTCCGGTCTATATCATGGCGTCAAGGCGTTATGTTAGAGCGGTAAGGCGTAACTACGAGCGTTGACGGGCGTCACTGCATTTCGAAGAATTAGTGACAATTCCATGGAATATCTAGAAAATCAGAACTTCTGAGCTATTTCACCAGGGCGTTGAAGCGTTAAGCTTGGCGTTGGCGGTCGTTGCTACAAGATGACACCTCACACGACGCATTCGGACCAAGGATGGTCCCTCTCTACCCCAAATACCTTCCTTCACTGCCCCAAAATGTCCACATTCGCTACTACTCGTACTGATGACGTCACCGATGACGTCACAGATGACGTGGGCAGCCCTCAAATCGGGGTCTACACCCCGAGAGCTACGAAAGGACACCCCGCACGACGCATTCGGACCAAGGATGGTCCATCTCGACACCAAAAACCTTCCTGCACTGCTCCAAAATGGCCACTTTACTTACTACAACCAACTGCGCATGCGCAGATTGACGTGACTTGCACTTAAAAACACGCCATTCTGACTCTACCCCACACAAGCTTCACTTTGACACCTTCCACGACCCATTCGGACCCATAGCGGTCCATCTCTACCCCAAACACACACTCACATGCCCCCAACATGCCTGCTTTCTATACTACGGCCAGACTGCGCATGCGCAGAATACTGACAACGGACGAACTATCCAGTCCAGCCGGATGCTCCTCCACGAGAGCTTCAAAATAAGACCTCTCACGACACCATAGGATCATTAGGGGCTCACCTAGACCCCAAAACGTCCACCCAGTATGGGGCTATAGAGCCTACCCAGGCCTCGGTTAACTTTTCCCAAAAACTTCACCGTTTCGCTTCGAAACCCTTCCCATCGTGTTCTAAATGACGAGACGAGAAAAACAAATCCAAACAACCCATATCCCAATGAACGTGTGTGAATTTCCCAGGTTGAAGCTATACCTCCATATAGCCAGGATGGAGCTATATGAGCCCATATCCAGGCCTACCCGGTACTTTTCGAAAAATTTCACCGTTTCGCTTCGAAACCCTTCCCATCGTGTTCTAAATGACGAGACGAGAAAAACAAATCCAAACAGCCCATATAACAATGAACGTGTGTGAATTTGCCAGATTGGACCTATACCCCCATATAGCCAGTATGGGACTATATGGGCTATGTGGTACTTTTAAAAAAAAATCACCGTTTTGCTTCGAAACCCTTTCCATCGTGTTCTAAATGATGAGACGAGAAAAACAAATCCAAACAACCCATATCACAATGAACGTGTGTGAATTTCCCAGGTTGAACCTAACCCCCATATAGCCAGTATAGGACTACATGGGGCTATATACAGACCTCGGTGACTTTTCCCAAAAATTTCACCGATTCGCTCGGGGACTCTTCCCATTGTGTTTTTCTCGGCGAGACGAGAAAAACGAGACCCCACAACCCATAGTAACACCCACAAAAAAAATTGACCACCCCTCCCCCCATATAGCCAGTATGAGCCTATATACAGACCTCGGTGACTCTTTCGAAAAAATTCACCGATTCACTCCGGGACCCCTCCCATTGTGTTTTTCTCGGCGAGACGTGAAAAACAAGACCCGACAAGCCATAGTAAAGCCCACGAAAAGAATTGACATAGCCAGTATGGAGCTATATGGGGATATACCCATACAGGCGAGTCCGTGTTCCGCTTTTTGTTTATTTATTTATTATTTGTTTATTTATTTATTTATTTATTTCTGGGGACTACTTTTTCTCCGCGGAAGCTTTTTCCCCGCGACCGCATCACCACCAGACCGAATCACCGCGGAAGAATACATGCCCAGGGGCCCTTTGCCGGAACTATAGTGACCCGGAGTTACCTCCCCCTAGATTGGAACTCTTCTGTGTTGGAGGTAGTTTTTGGTCTCTTGAGCTGGTGGCGCCCCCTGGCGGATGCAAGAGTTACCTCCCCCGGCAAAATGGGGCTTTAAATCAGTACTATATACTACTGAGGAATACATTTAAATAAGAACCATGAAAGAAAAAAAGGTCATATTTACATTTATTCGTTCTAAAACATAGCCAATAGGACAGCTGCAATATATAAATAAGTCCATTATTTAAGGATAACTTGATGTCAACTTGATCTACGAGCGTCGAACAATAAATAAAATAACGGTTGGGGAAATTCGGATTGTCAAACTGATAACACATCCAAGATCTTTTCTTGAGTTTGTAACAAACGCTGGATTTTGAAATGACTCTTGAAAATATTTGATAAAAACCATATTCCTACCTTGTATAGTGGCTAGCATCCAAATCCAACACAGACACTTTAAACTCTTGTTTTCGGTGCACATACCCCATTCCATTATCATCATCGGCATTAAAAACAATCCAGTTGAGCTTCTTAGAGAGGTGTATGCCATATGTTATTATGAATTCTCCAATACCATTAACTTCTCTATGTGTTCTTAAATTTCCCACACTGTAAAAATAATACTGCGCAATTAGTGTACAAAACAACAACAACTGACACCCACAAAAAAATTGACCAAATATGTCAGTCAAGCTTTCACTGCAACGTTACACTATGTAACGGAACGATAATTTTTACACTAAACGTGAATACAGTCTACAGTCGGCGATGGTTAACTGGACCTTTAGTTGCTTCGATGTTTCAGTGAGAATCCTGTGAAAGTGCAAAACAATAATTGCCATGTATATATAGTTTCTATGGCCAGTAATTTATTACAATTTATACGTCAAACATAAGATAATATGAAATTACATGAGACGAGATACTCTACATATTTACATCGATCGCGGCTATTGCATAATAAAAAGTGCCTGGAACCTTTGGGATATTTATCAGAAGCAAATGAAGTTAATTGGCTTTTGATAAAACGTAAACATTGTGTCTGGTTTATTGTTTGTTCTTAGCGACGGAAACCTGTCCCAATATTATCGCTGTGTATATAAAGGCAAATAAGTCGATGTTACACCCTTGAGTTTTCTGTGTTTCTATATTCCTGATATATCAACGTTGTTATATTCCTGATATATCAACGTTGCTATATTTCTTATATATCAACGTTGTTATATTCCTGATATATCAACGTTGCTATATTCCTGATATATCAACGTTGTTATATTCCTGATATATCAACGTTGCTATATTCCTTATATATCAATGTTGCTATATTCGTGATATATCAACGTTGCTATATTCCTGATATATCAGCGTTGTTATATTCCTGATATATCAATGTTGTTATATTCCTGATATATCAACGTTGTTATATTCCTGATATTTCAACGTTGTTATGTTCTTGATATATCAATGTTGTTATATTCTTGATATATCAAAGTTGTTATATTCTTGATTTATCAATGTTGTTATATTCCTGATATATTAACGTTGTTATATTCCTGATATATCAACGTTGTTATGTTCTTGATATATCAATGTTGTTATATTCCTGATATATCAATGTTGTTATATTCCTGCTATATCAATGTTGCTATATTCCTGATATAACAATGATGTTATATTCCTAAGATTTCAGTGATTTTATATTCCTGATATATCAATGTTGCTATATTCCTGATATATCAACGTTGTTATGTTCTTGATATATCAATGTTGTTATATTCCTGATATATCAATGTTGTTATATTCCTGATTTATCAATGTTGTTATATTCCTGATATATCAATGTTGTTATATTCCTGATATATCAATGTTGTTATATTCCTGATATATCAATGATGTTATATTCCTGATTTATCAATGTTGTTATATTCCGGATATATTAACGTTGTAATATTTCTGATATATCAATGTTGTTATATTCCTGATGTATCAACGTTGTTATATTCCTGATATTTCAACGTTGTTATGTTCTTGATATATCAATGTTGTTATGTTCTTGATATATCAATGTTGTTATATTCTTGATATATCAACGTTGTTATGTTCTTGATATATCAACGTTGTTATGTTCTTGATATATCAATGTTGTTATATTCTTGATATATCAAAGTTGTTATATTCCTGATATATCAAAGTTGTTATATTCCTGATATATCAATGTTGTTATATTCCTGATATATCAACGTTGTTATATTCCTGATATATCAATGTTGTTATATTCCTGATATATCAATGTTGTTATATTCCTGATATATCAATGATGTTATATTCCTGATATATCAATGTTGTTATATTCCTGATATACCAATGTTGTTATATTCCTGATATGTCAATGTTGTTATATTCCTGATATGTCAATGTTGTTATATTCCTGATATATCAATGTTGTTATATTCCTGATATATCAATGTTGTTATATTCCTGATATATCAATGTTGCTATATTCCTGATATATCAATGTTGCTATATTCCTGATATATCACTGATGTTATATTCCTGATATTTCAATGTTGCTATACCCGAGATATATTGTGGTAAGTTTATGGTCTTACCTAAGTCCTCTCACGGAACTCCAAAGGCCAACAGCAGTAGGAACCAGGCGAAGTGTGCAGCTGAAGTTCGTATAGGTGCTTCGAAGCCAGAGATGAAGTCGATGCAAGAGGATGATCGAGGAGAGGTCACTCCGACGGGAAAGGTCCGATGGATAACTCCGCATGGAATGTCCGATATCATTACAATATCAATGTTGCTATATTCCTGATATATCAATGTTGTTATATTCCTGATATATCAATGTTGTTATATTCCTGATATATCAATGTTGGTATTTTCTTGAAAAGGGACATTGTTTCCTGGTACGTTGTTTCCTGGTCGATTGATTCCTTTCACACCTGTTTTGAGAAATACTGTATCAGAGAGATGAGAGCTAGTCAAGGAGAGAAACAATTATAACCAAGCAGGAAAAGGCGGAAAAGAATCAAAGCACGTTAACATTCAGAGATAATACACTTATTAGGCTTCACGTATGCAGGAGCACGCGCAACGGTAAAAACAACGAGATCGATATCTGAGAGTATTTATTAAAAACTTAGCCAGAGTCGTATAAGCGTCCCCACGATTATCAACGGTTTAAACTGCTCGCCGCAGTGGAATAAAAAACGTGCTAGTAGGTAATTAAGGTTTAGAGTTAGCCACAATTATTTCTTTTCTGGAAGTTTTCGATAGCCAATCTTTGTTGACCGCCGAGCAGCCTGTTCTTGCGTCAGCCGACATCACCTATAGGCCGACATCAAAATTATTTTCTTTCTATTTAACCAATTAACAACACATCGTACATATCTGGACGAAAATGGTGGAAATCTATAGTGACTGCTTTGAAGCCAATCTGAGTAAAACTCAGACTTAATAACCGCTCCTATTTCTGACATGTCGCTAATTAAGCGTGTTGTCAGAGCACTTCCATCATAGCTCTCTAGATTTGTATCTAATATCGCTTATGCCGGTGCTGTGTGGTCATATCATCCAAGTTGCCACATGAACAGGTATAATAAAAGCGTAGATACAACACCTATCACGAATCGTTAGATTCTTGGTATGTGCTTTAGAATAGGTTAACCGGAAGACTATACTGTGAAGTCATGTGACTCTGACGAGTATGTCGGCACCTCTTCCCACTTCCCTTATATGTGTTGTAATTTCAAATTTGTCTTTCAAATCACAGTCTTATAACAATATATAATGGTTTTAACTCTCTTAACATTTCTTGTTTGTTTTGTTTGTTATCATCTACCTGGTGATCACAGGTCTTCAAAGTAAGCCCTTAGAGATATCACTTTAGGTTGATCCAAGTAGGAAGATTAGCAAAAATACAGGATATTTTAATTTAAAGTTGTTGCCACGCCGTGACTCATAAAGTAGATAACTCAATGTTGTCCATACCAAGATAATTATCCATATTCCCTGTCACAAGGGACCCAGAATGTAACCGTTTAACCCTATGTGGCCTGCGGGGAGCCGAAAGTGCCCCTCTAGTGAACTTTTCTCTGCTGCTCCAAAACGACCAAACCGAGGAGGCTGGAACTTGGTGACCTTAAAGCCTATCTTATTGGGGTCATTTTGAGCCTATTTTCATATACCCTCGGGGAGAGGTTCAAAGGTAAATTCAAAATGGCGGCCATGTGGTATCCGCGAAAGTCGTGTTTTTCAATCTTTTCGCTCCATTTCTTCACATTTTCTTTGCCTAAAGGACTTGCAAGTATTTTATTTATGCAAAACTAATTATTCTATAATTTATTTTAATTTTTTTGGAGATAAAAATCGGAAAAATGAAAATTTTGAAAAATCGACCCCAAAAAGGTCGGAAATGGCTTCCGAGAAGATGACGTCACTGTGACGTCATCATGGGGGCGATCTTGGATTTTTTTTACATTTCCCGGTAGAGCTTGAACCCAAGATACTGTGTGGTAAGTTTCAGCGCTCTAGCCTTAGTGGTAGAGAAAATATATAGGGGGGCACTTTCCGCCTCCCCCCCCCCCCAGGCTGCGATACACCCCAAATCTCCCAGGCCAGGTAGGGTTAATAACGGTACAAAATATAGAACCAACGACTTGGGACGGAAGAGTTCCCAATATATTCCCAACTCGGGTAAACAACCACCCGTCAATGGGGCATAGGCAAACATGCGTCGCTGATCAATGTGTTCATAGAGGTCTTCCGGATATAAGTATCAATTGTGGTCCACATATTGGATAAATAATTAAACATTTTGTATGCGAAATAAAAACGGCGATAGACATGCAAAAAAAAATCAGAACAAAATATCGGAGGACACATCCACATCCTGTGAAATCGATCAGCCTCACGGTCGTGTAATATGCGGAACTTCGCTTACGTTTGTGCAGTTTCTGGCTCGAAAAAAAACAAACAACCACAATTGCGATTACTGGTAAGGTACGCAAAATTGTATCGCTAGGAATCTAAAAACCTTAAGCAAATAAAGTGTAATACCAACGGGGTCGTACAGATTATAGCTTTGATACGAATGAAGTTATTTTCATTTAGAGCAACAGTAGTATAGTAAGCTTAAAAGCACGCACATTGACCTGACGTCTCTGAGTGCACTCTATCCCATGATGCAACATCAAAGGTCAATGAGTGCACATGAGCATCACTTTTGTAAGGCCGTCTCAAAAACTTTGCATATTGGTGGAGGTCATGTGGAGGTCACATGGAGGTCAAGTGCACTATAGTTCCGGCAACCTTTGGCCTCGAATTCCTCCGCGGTGTAGTCTGGCGGTAATGCGGTCAAAAAAGCTTCCGCGGATATGGGTCTTTGACTGAATGATAGGCATGTACTGACCTGTATATGGGTATTTTTCCATCCAGTCCATCATCCGGGTACGTTGGCTGACCTATATCCGGGTGCTACTATCGAGGTTTACATCCGGGTCTTCGGTGTGGTATCGTATGATTCAATGATAGGCATGTATTGACCGGTATCTGGGTACGATGTTTTTCCATGCACTGACCTTGAACATCCGGAAGTTCAATGAGTGCACTTTAGCATGTACTGACCTGTCTCCTCTCATTCCATCGGAAACGCCTGTCTCGCCCTTGGACCAAATTGGCTCTGGTGGTGGTTTAACGCAGTGACGCACTACCAGTAAGGTATACATTTCCCCCTCTCCCCCCTCCCCCCTCCACACACACACACCTACATCTAATCCCTAAAGTCGAAATGCCTTGGCACAAACGGATGAGAGAAAGAAAGATCAACGATCACCAATCACATCATACGCATGCTAGGAGAGTCGCCCTACGCCCTAACATTCCTCTCAACGCCTTGATGCCCTGTATTAACGCCTTAACGCCCTATTTTAACGCCTTAACGCCCTGTCCAGTCCAATCTACATGTACCTCAGGCGTCCTCTACACGCCAAGCCCTTCGATATAAGACTCTGCACGACATATTTCGACCAATAATGTTCGCTCAATCGCCCCAAAAAAAACCTTGCGCACCCACATACTGCCCACTTTCGCTACTACTCCTCCACTGCGCATGCGCTACATGACGTCACTTCCCGTCCAATCCAACCCAAGTGTCCTCTACAGGCCAAGAGCTCCCCACCCTCCATGACCCTTTTGATGGAGTTTTCCCCAGGGTAAAGTCTGTGTTTCCACATTTTATATTACCGGAACAAATTCTACTTTTGCATGCAACCACCCATCAATTGATCGAGTGTTTCACGTTGACACCCTACCCGACCCCTCAGGAACCTCAACTCATTTGACGGCATGCTCAGTCTGTTTTTTTCTGCATTTTTCCCTGAAAATCCTAGTTTTATATCCACCTCAGTCAGTCACCTGACCTAACCACCCATCGCGTGACCGACCTCTATGAGCTCTTCACGCTGATACCCTATCCAACCCCTTAGCGCCTATATTGGTTAATCTAGGCCCAGTTGAATGGGGTTTTCCCCATTTCTGAGTGTTTTCGCTTTTTAGAGTTCAAACAAAATCCTGTTTTTTACACATTCACCCCACCCATCACGTGACGTCTTTCCTATGCTCCACGTTACCCCAGCTCCAAGGTCCACCCCAGGTCCATGGTCAAAGATCAACCCACATTACGCCCCTTCCCCCTCCCCCCCCCACCCGTCACCGCAGAAATGATAAAAAGAATTGGTCCCTTGTATACTACTGACGTCGAAGCGCTTCTATTTTTTATGACTGTACATTTTCGTCACGCATACTACTAGTGAATATCTATATTCGTTAAGAGAAAGCTGATTTGGAAATATGTACCACTTATCTAGCATGGTGAACATTTCCATGATAACAGTTTTTGTAACTTAAGAAACAGTACCAAATTTCCAGTTTGGTTGATGTTGGAACATTCAAACATTTGAAAAGAATTACGTTGATCGCATCAAAGTGACATCAAAAGGGTTTTTCTGCTGCTTATTTGGAGCAGTTAGTGCGGATTAACCAACATTGTGGGTTAATAGTAATTCTAGACAAATCCTTGAAAAGAACATGGCGTGTTGATGAAGAAGCTCTGGAAGGCTATTTGTTACATTTTCCTTGCAGGCCTACCAAATGATCAGTCATGTTGTATATTATTATGCAAATTAGATAAGCGACAATTTGATTTATTAATACCATCCGATGTGGATATGTCCATGGTCAACTGTGGCGGATGTCTCTTAGTTCGATATATTCTTGAATTTATTGAGCAAAACGACCTTTGTTACCTCCGTATTGGAGAGGTAACCCTGATGACGTATCATATCTCTCTCAATCACGTGATGAACTGTGTATTCATTCATCTGCATGGCACGTGAATACTTATCCAGATATCCAACATCGCTTATGTAACACGAAACCAATTAAATTGTCATGGTTAGCGTAGTACATGTGCCGCAAGGCTTGAAGTCCTATATGTAACCCGATAGGAACCCGATAGGGTACACCAAATTAAAACTTGCTCTATCGACTGTGCCAGTCCCGGGGCCTCGCGCTGGAAATTAAGTTGATGTCATGTTACATGAGTTGTATAAAGATCCCCACCAGCCATTTAATTGTCATGGATGTTGTGGGCCTGCATCGCATCAAGGGATAGAAGTGGGATTTTATTGTCATGGATGTAGGGGGCCTACGTCATCAGGTTTCAGGACAATTGCCACGGCCTTTGCTACTCACCGGAAGTTCCCTGCGCCAGTCGCCTCTAGTGGTACATCGGAGATTAAACCTTTTTCGAAATAGACTATAAAGACAGGGTTAAAATATGACAGGCCAGGCCTTAATTATATAAAGCTCTATTAATACATTACGATCGAAATGTATTGCAAACTAAATTGGGTGCATAGCTCAGCAAAGAACCCTCAATTAATCTTTTTTTTTTTACGAAAGGCTTATCATAGCGAAAAATATACGAGTTCAAATTTGGTTACAGACATAACACAACCATACTTCCTGTCTCGATAACGTGTTCACAGATGCTCGGAAAAACACATCAAGATTACTAATGCGTTATGTCTGAAAACACAAGTAATGTAACGTTTATCAAAAGTGTAAAACGGCTCTATGTTGTATGACTTCACCACTGATAAAACAGATTCCTGCACTGAAATTATATTTTTATGCTATATCCTCCTGACGCATTCACATCCCACGAGACTCACTATCATGAAATGACTCTCAGAATGAGAATACTTTCTTACGGCGTCTACAGGCCCTGCATGCAAATGAGAACGCTGTTGCACAATTCTCGCTTTATGGTTTCAAAGTTAGCTTGTAGGCCTACGGTTGATCTCGTTGGTGCAAATATTGTCCATGCCACTTATCCGTTTTCCGTTATCGCAAATTATTGTTTATGTGAGCTAGTTTGCTGGATAAAAAGAAGCATATAACACCCAGGATTTGATATATGGTCATTCATTGAAAAATAACAGATGAAAACGGAATATTCGTGCATAATAATAGAATGGGGGCACGGAAAATAACATCCTCGCTAAAACCAGGTTTATCTAGTAGCCCAGATAACCGTGATGTTGGAAAATGACCCTGAAAATTACAGCCAATCGAAACGAGATGCACACAGATATTTTGACCAATCAGTCAATTGTTTTATGCGACAATGGCAAGATTGGTTGCCTTCCATGTATTGCATGCGATCACATTCGCTTTGATTGGACACACTAATCACGTGACAACCTTTCCCTTCACACCGTACCAAATATACAGTGAAAGACGGCGGATTATTCTGTCTCCTAACGAAAATGTCAAGCTTTCCGCTTTGGCTCCGAAAGAAATCTCGACGTTATGAAGATGGGGAAGTGAAAGCGAATATCAATTATTAAAAGAAGAGACAAGTTCTCATGAGTTGCAAATATGACATAAAGTTGGTACATGTATACAGCAAAGGTAGGCACTCGGCTCAGGCTCCTAGTATATGTAGGCTATACTGATCTCGCCCATCACTGATTGGAACTCATATTGACATACTCCTTGCAGGTACAGTATCACGCCGAAACTCAGAGCAGCGCATGTCAGCTGTAGGACTTCTGTTGCTATGAGATGGGCTCGAGATGAAAACCCAAGAGAAACACCTCAAATTAGACGAGATCATTTGGAGGTAGACTCAAGGGAATATTCAATTAATTCAGATATATGTTTTATCTCCTGATAAGGAAGAATATATCGAGGACTATGTGAGCGGGAATACATCCTACAGTATGTGGTATGCATCACGTGCTGCGGATTACGGTTACATCTGAGAGCTGTAAAATGCCTACACCATTACTGCGCGAGGTCTGATGACTTCGACGGTATCAGCCGAGCGTTCGCAAATGGGAGCTAAAGGGCCGCGGCATGTCGGGAAGCTGGAAGTATATAGTTATCTTGGATTATCTTATCTTATCTTCGAAACAAATGTTCTGGAGATCACAGATTCTTGATGTGAATTTCGCTTGTTGTCGATTGTCTGTCGTATTAAGAACTCAGTGACGTTGCCATAAGTGTTTGCGCTGCGTGAGTGACGTGGGAGCAACATCGCAACAAATGTAACAGATGGTTCATGCGAGCCAATCAGAATATCCACTTACAGCTTAGGCCGAGAATTGGTTGCCCACTCCCAGAAAGGCGCTTAGAGTCTAGTACACATCCGAACAAATCTGTGCTTTTCCTACCACTTCTGGGCGTGCAGCTAGGTGCACCATGGCGGCATTGCCTTGAGACCCCAATGCTACAACGTAAGCCCAGTATTTCTCACACCCCTACCTTTCAATCCTGCAGAACATGGTGATTCATGGAAGTCCACCATTCCTGGATCACAGTTACCTGGCCTGTAGGATATTGGATGGTCGATGTCTACGTATAAATTTTTTCAATAAATTATGAAAATTAATAAATATATATTTTTTTTTAAATCGATTTTTTTAAAAATATTTTTTGTAGGTGTATTTCTCTTTCATCTTTGGCTCAATTAAAGTCATTCCCTATAATGTCAAGCCGAGTTACTACAGTTTTTAATTATCTACCATACCCTGCCCTCTATGACATAGAATAAAAGAGAAGTTGGGAATAGAACCGCTCAACACGGTCATTTCAAAACATTCTCAGAAAAGAACGAAAGCCTACCTTTCCAAATGCCATCCGTTTATTACTTCCCAAGTAGACCAGCCTTCGGAATACATGCGTTTTGAATATCTAAACCTTCCCTTGAGGAGAGAAATTCATTCTTCGCGCCAAAACACGGCTTTTCAAACTTTTCGCCAGCTCTCCGGCAAAAAACACTTCCGTCAGAATTTTAAGGACCGGGCTATACAATATTATCAGCGACGATTGGTCGAAATTATCTCCAAAAGTCAGGGGCAGATAATCCAGTGGGCGGGAGATGACTTTTGTGGATAATTTCGACCAATCGTCGCTGATAATATTGTATAGCCCGGTTCTTAAAATTCTGACGGAAGTGTTTTTTGCCGGAATGCTGGCTAAAAGTTTGAAAAGCCGTGTTTTGGCGCGAAGAATGAATTTCTCTTCTCAAGGGAAGGTTTAGATATTCAAAGCGCATATATTCCGAAGGCTGGTCCACTTGGGAAGTTATAAACGGATGGCATTTGGAAAGGTAGGCTTTCATTCTTTTCTGAGAATGTTTTGAAATGACCGTGTTGAGTGGTTCTATTCCCAACTTCTCTTTTATTCTATGTCATAGAGGGCAGGGTATGGTAGATAATTAAAAACTGTAGTAACTCGGCTTGACATTATAGGGAATGACTTTAATTGAGCCAAAGATGAAAGAGAAATACACTTAGAAAAAACTATTTAAAAAAAATCGATTTAAAAAATATATATATATATTTATTAATTTTCATAATTTTTTGAACAAATTATACTTAGACATCGATCATCCAATATCCCACAGGTCAGGCAACTGTGTCCTGGATGTACGACCCGCTTCAATCAGGCGCATCGCGTGTAACTTGACCCCAAGAGAGAGAGGAAATTAAGGTTTAACATTGCGTTCAGCAATATTAGTTGTTGAATATGGCCGCTAATCCAAGTCAAATTCGACGAAGCTCGATGGAACTATATGTACACAGACCATCGTTATATCCACGGTCTCTTGGATTAGACGTTATCAAGGCTTATTAACGCATGAACATGGTGCCTATGTATTTACTAATGCCACTTAGAAAGTAGATAACATTTATATCCAATTACTTTTAGGATGACCCTTTCTTGGTACAAAGCAGAAATACTTGTGCTGTGTGGGTCAGTCCCGTGCGAGACTTGGACCCGCGCCCTCAGAGTTTGGCACCAAATCACCATCAGAGATGAGCCCTGTATTATTTGACCAGTCGAATCGGATTACCTCCCCTCAACCCCATTCAAATGCATGGGTTGTTCCACTGACACCAGAGGGCGCAACAGTGCTTGCTACCCCTGTCGACAGTTCCATCTGCAGTGGACAAACCCACAATAGCGTTGATTTTCAAAAACACACTATGACATCACTGGGACTATACAGCTTACACATACGACATGTTTAATGTTAAAGCTAATACCTTGTGTTATTATATATCCATGGGTCATACCAGATATGATTATTAGTATTTTCAACATAAATTTGAGATCCATAGTGTATAATTTGCCGATAGACGATTCATGCGTCCGCGTTAGTGGTTTGGTCAAGCGTGCAAGGCGATTCCGGCGCGTCACATCTGGTGATTCATTGGAAATTCCAACCTCCAGACAGGGTTATCTCCCCTTCTGCCAGTCGATCGACCCTGCCCTCAGTCGCGAAAAAATGCCCTGGCAGTCTCCGCACAGTGGGTCTTCACCAAGCCATGTAGCCTTTGACGAAGATTAAAAGTGCGAGATTATCCGAACTGCTCTGTATCGCAACAACTTGAATTAACCAGAATTAATCAACTGCAGCACGTCTGGGGGATTTGGCAGACAAAAGGCAACAAACAATCGGTGACTACGGGTAATTAAATAACTGTTCATTTCTTTACAACAACAACAACAACATTAGGCCGACATCAGATCAACGCTAACGGTCGTTTGTTTGAAAACAAATCAGCGATGCTTGTTTTGTCGGAATCAAATGGTCCCCCACATTCACATCTGCAAAATTATATATCCTTGTATTTAGTATGTGGATAATGACTGTTTTTGGCTGGTAAAATTCAGGTTTTGTGAAATGATGTTTTGGTACATGGCTATATGTAAATTGACTGAGGGCAGGGTCGATCGACTGGTAGAAGGGGAGATAACCCTGTTTGGAGGTTGAGGAAATTCATGTTCTATGTCCCCGAGCGTAGGATCGGTCCCCTTCGTAGATTTCCGCTCGGGACCACTGAATGACCTTCGTCGTCTTGGCCGCGAAAACCCCCTTTTGTCATTCTCTGAGCAGGGTTGTCCTCACAGATAACGGTGCGGAGAACAACATAAAGCTGACGAGATTACTTGATCTGTTTTGCCGAATATACCTGAAATAGGCAGCACTATTTGACGGCAACCGAGTCCAAGCATGTTTTGCGAACAGCAAAAGTTCTAAATTAACTGATAAAATAGTTCGCCTTTTAACCAATAGTATTTTAAAAGCAAATAGTAATAACACCGTTATTTAATAGACATTAACATGTCACACATATCCATAGCAGGGTGATATCAAATATTATTGTACTGATTATGCTTGATAAAGAAGACTGGGCTGGTAAATCAACGTCCGTGAGATCATATTCCGGTTCAGGGCTACATAAATAAGTGGCATCCAACAGTGATAAAGGAGTTTCGTTACCGGTAAGCAAATGGTCCGTGTAACCTTGCACAATTCAATTTTCGTTTTTCGTTTTCGGTTTCTCAGAATCAAAAATTGAAATTTGACATTCGTTTTTCGTTTTACTTGGCGCAAAAATGAAAATCAAATATTGAAAATTGCCTCGACTTGTCCGTTTTTCGTTTTTTGATTTTAAGTAGTATGGAAAGCGCAAATCGGATTGTTTAGGCAGGTGTGGAGCACAATATGGAAATGATGGCAATATGGGAGTGTCACCACACTATAGATCCCTGGAGCCAGGCATTCGAGCTAGATTATAATGGACCAACTGCGCATGTCCAGAAGTGAGTAGGCATTCGTGCAGTAGGCGTGAAGCATTATATGGAGAACAACAGGGTTGATACACATATGAGTTTCATTAAAGTAGGGTAAAATATTAAATACGTGGGTACCCTAATCATAACCCCAAAAGGAACTTCCCGCGTCGATGCGTTGAAGCTTTCGACACCCGCATTTAAGGATGTCCGCTGGTGGTTTTTGACTTTGGCAGCCATTTTGCCTGTTTTTCTATTGGGTTATCTCCCTTCCCTAGGTTAAGAGATGGGGATTTCCTTTAAAAGCCTTCCAGCCGAGAATTTTGCACACCAACATCCATCCAATTTGCTAAATTTTGATAGACATTGTGATTATCTGCAAACAGTTAGAATATAAGAAAAAGTTAAATACTATTTATAGGAATTTTTCATGAATATGCTTCAAAACTAGAGCTATTCCCTATGCTTTCTGGGTTATCAGATTGAGCATGGGTCAATCCACTTAACGTTGCCTACAGCTAAAAAATGCACACCAACGTATATTTTTTTCTTTGTTTTTCCTCATATTACACAATTATGAATGCAACAACACGCATTATTCAAAAAGTTAATTACTTTGATTTACTACCAGCGGACATCCTTGTCCCAAAAATAGAGAATGAAGATTGGACCTGAAGCGTTGAAGCATTCAGACGACTGGCATCAAACGTGACGTTTGTGTGCTTGTTTGAAATGGTGGTTTCCCGAATGCTGGCCATATACGGATTTCGCGGCCCATCACCGCGATGCTTGCTCTTATTGGTATTACATCTTTGTTGGTATCTTTATGAATACTATATTTAAAATCAGTAACAAATAGCGGTTGCGTGCATGAATGCTGTTCGCTTTTGCAGCGCTCTAAACATCTATTTTTAGAAATGAGAAAATCTAAGACTGCGTCCTGATTGGCTCAGGCCTCAATGCCAATAACCAATGACAACTACGGGATGCCACCTATCCAGACCTGTCTGGTGCATCTTCACAAGTCCCGGTAAATCGTGAATCCTCTCACAGGGTTTACCCGGACATTTTTGGTGATTCGAGTGAGTTTTTGAGTCCTTGCCTCAATCTCGAACATTTCATCCCCCGAGGTTATTTGGAATTAGCATGTCGGAATCCCAAGCCGGCGGTTATTGCTTTGACTCTCGATGACGATTTCAGCCTGACATCAAAGTTATGCCATCGGTATCACATCTCAAACATTGCAGCTAGTGGTTTGGCGTAATGAGCTTGCTGAGCCTGTTCAATAATTGGTTTGATTTAGAGGATACCCCTCGATCTTTGTTTTATCCAGAACTATACCGTGGGCAACTAACCAAGGCAATGCATAGATACCCTAACAAATCGATCAATCCACTGGCTCCCGAGGATGGCCTGGTGGGCCACATACCTCTCACGCTTCACACCTCTTATACGACAGGATTTGCGTTTTCTATTTTACTCGTCATACCGGAAGTGACATCATAACCCGTCCACGTGCGAACTTAACATTGAAAAGTCAAAGTTAAAATCAAAAAATGAAAAACGGACAAGTCGAGGCAATTTTCAATATTTGATTTTCATTTTTGCGTCAAGCAAAACGAAAATTGAAAATTGATTGTCAAATATCAATTTTCGTTTTTTGTTTTTGTAATCCCAGATTCAAAAATTGAAAATTGACGGTGAAATTTCAATTTTTGATTTCAAGATCACAAAAACAAAAAACGAAAATTGAAAATTGAAGGTCAAATTTCAATTTTTGATTTTGAGATTACAGAAACAAAAAACGAAAATTGAAAATTGACGGTCAAATTTCAATTTTTGATTTTGAGAAACCAAAAACGAAAAACGAAAATTGAACTGTGCTAGGTTACCCGAAATGAAAAAAAACCCTCTCTAAATAACAGCGTAATATATACTACTTGGAAAAGGAGCATATCCAAAACAAGACTATCTTGTATGAAGAACAATGAAGAATTGGCAGAGCAGATTTTGGAGGTGTAACCATTTGTTTCTATTTACCACCCGGTGTTGTTTCTCTCTGAAAGGAGAAGGAACACTCATTGTGAACGTGTGTCACTTTCAAAAATGATGGCAAAAATGAGGTCGCCCAGCCTTGAACACGAACTATAAATACGAGGTGATTTGACAGATTACCCGGTTCCCATATGATATAGACTTAAATCCGGAGTAAAATAATCACATGCTAAATAAGGACACTGGACATGGGGAGTTTTGATCGGGAGAAATTTATTTCATGCAATTCCGCTGGATTATAATAGTCTGTTGTCCGTCAGTTACAAGAAGTATCGTCGTTGGTTATGTAACTCTCCACATTTCAGTTGTTACCGTCATCTTCGAGGCAACGCAGATAAAGGCAGAAGAACAACCCACAAAACGGAAGTGTATAGCCCAAAGCGAGCGTATAGCCTATCTGACTCCATCGAAGAAATCAAATATTTTTACTATGTAATTATTTTTTTATTTTTTTATTTTTTTTTTATAAATCATTTTTGTATGAATGAGAGAATCTAAGCCATAACTAATTGGATTTCAATGGGAATTTCGAGTTCACCTAAATTGTGCACTGCAAAAATTAACATGGGTGAACATTCATTTTCTTTCCCTATAATTTTACCGCATGTATTCCTGATTGAGACTAACCACAAAAAGTTGGCCCTTAACCATGCCGATTTCTGGCAATAGAGATAAGTGCAAACATCGCATGTTAAAAGATCCAAACTCCAAATCCAAAGTGTAGATATGAAAATCAAGTGTAAACTTGAGTTTTTCCGTCATATAGAGTTGAAACTTTAGCTGTTGGTGACATTTTGAGGGATATTCTTGGTTCGCTATTCATTCTCAGTTGAATGCTGATTTGTTTATAAATGTAGGTTTTGAGGGATATATTGGGTGACTTACAGTGAACGAAAGGTAGCGAAACCCTTTAAGAGACAAGAAATATGGGGAGGTAAATCATGTTGGGAGTTTGACCTTAAACCTGATAACGTTTAATCCTTTTATCCCATGATGCAATGCACATTCGTGACAGTTAAATGACAGGTGGGGATCAAAATCAACCACCTCACTGGGTACAATAATACCCCAGCCACCAGTCAGATTTTTGGACAGGATTCCCGACCGAGCAGCTCACCGCCGGAAGTGACATCATATATAGTAAAATCGATGTTTGCCGAACATTTCGATTACTTTTCAATTCTGCAATATCTCTGTTGACCTAGCGTTAGAAAGAATGATCTGGTGATTATTTCCCCTGTTTATATGGGCAGATCAATTGAAAAGTAGTTCGCTCATTAGCCAAAACCGAAGGATTGAATCGTCTGTACGCGGGTTTTCTCCTGTATGTCACAGTAACGTCGTAAAGGTCATCTCCCGCTATTGCGGCCAGGGGTATAAGTGGAGTGAGCCTGTGAAACGCATCTTCATTTCATCAAGTTAATTTCCACGTTCCCACTTCGAACTTCATTTGATATATCTGGCAAAGAACTTATAAATAGATACACGAGACGTCACTGACTTCGAAACCTAATTTGAATTTCGAAATGTGTCATAGAAGTGCGTTATTGATTGGCTGAATTATATATTGGGCCAACAGAACCACCATATTAGGAGGAATGACGCCGCTACTAAAGGATGATGCCACTCTACACACAATCGGTATTTAGGTTCTGATTGTTTCGTATCTCGTTCGTAGGTGAAATTTACACTTCAGTTTTAACACTGAAGGTGGCCAGATAGATCAAGGCAGATTCAAAGTGCATGGGAACGTAGAAATTGGCTGATAAAAGGAAGATAACTGAACCATGTATACGTGGGTTTTCCCCTTTCCGTTATAGGAACGTCTTAAAGTTCATCTCCCGCTATTGTGGGCAGGGGTATAAGTGGAGTGAGCCTGTGAAGCGGAGCATGCGCTGTTGGGAGATTGTATCAAAATAGTACAATTCAGTCACCGTGCCACCTCCCCCATGTGACACAACATCTTCCCTAGTATAATCCGTGGCGTGTCCGACTCCTACTCCTCCTCCTCCTCCGCTTTACTCACTGCACAGCGGGAGACCTGGGGTTGTCGCTACCTGAGATTCAATGGGCCAGGCTTGCACCTTACAGTAGAATGGGTCGACTGCGCATGCCCGATGAGTAGTGTCTTCCCTGGTTACTTTAATTGCCAGAGCGTGATCACTGGACTGTCACAGGCGGAAGGAGAAGTCCTGTAAGTTGTAATTTGGTGTGTCGGGTTACATACAGGACTTCACCTGCACTCAGATTTCAGGATAATTGATCACCTGCCAAGTATGCCCAATTCATGATGATATTATAAGACGATAGAACGTCTCAACTATACTGATGATATATTATACCGCAATTATATATATATTTACTGAATATTTTTCATCTTTCTGTAACCGCATTTACGAATAAAATTCAAATGGCTCCGGGGTGTATAAACGAAAATTACTACTTGAGATACGTGTATCATTGCAAGTCGATGTACTGTGTGGAAAGAGAGCACATGAAATGAATTCCTTCGGAACAGAGACGCAAATATTCAAAATTCAGTTTGCCTGTAAATTGCATATCAGAAATTACTAACTACAAACTCAACTACTCTAGAGTTATTAGCAAAGCACACATTTTCGAGATGTCCGAGAAAGGTACACCACCTGCAATGTATACTTGATCTCTATTCATTCAAGAAAGGGCCCTCGGTGGCCGAGTGGTCTAAGGCGCTTCGCTGGTGACCGCTAGCCTCACACCGCTGAACCGGCACGGGTTCGAGCCCAGCTGGTCCATGTGTGAAAGTCTGTCAGTTACTTACCGAAGGGCGGTGGTTCTCTCCGGGTACTCCGGCTTCCTCCACCAACCAAACTGACTGTCACCATATGAGTGAAACAAACTTGAGTGTGACATTAAGCCAAATTCCCTCCCTCCTTCATTCAAGAAAACCTGTTAAAACTTAGGTTTTGCATGTAACAAATCGTTTTCAATCCCGTTTCCTTTATGTAACGCGAAGGTAGAACAACATCTCTACCACTGCGAGTGCGACTGTGCACAATGGATCCACTATGGCCCACAATGCCTATTTGATACATTCATTCTAAACCTAGATGCGCTTTCTCTACTACACTGATTACTTCTGAGATGGCGTCACGCTAATGCAATTTCTGATCCATGGTCTACTTTTAGGTCCAAGGTCAACCGACCACACTTCCACCCAAAAAGTGATTATATAATTATACTGTTTCAAATTTGCCCATGATTCTTTGCTCGGCATAAGACATGGATGAATGAGCACAATATAATACAAGATTGTCGTGGCTCTCGCACTAGCAACCACAATCAAAGCCATACTAAAAATCGCCTCGCAATTGTTCAAGGATACCAATAGTAATCATTACTGGAAACGGATTACTGTTTTGCTTTGAAAGAAACTAACATGTGTAAAACGATCATATTTTATTATTTGGTCGCTTTTAGTGCGAATTAAGTATTTCGGCGGACATATTATTGGCGGCGTTTGGCTTAAAGATTTGAGTCTCGTGTAGTGTAAGATGACTAACTGTAGTTAGCACCCTGTAGTTAGCCCTGGTATAAGATATATCGTGGGAAAATGTATCTCGCAGATAAATCGTTTAGTAGGACAATGACTTCTCCATCAAACACATTAAAGTCTGGAAATCACAAGTAAATCTTTTTCCACTTACTTCGATATTTGAAAACACGTTTCGAATCTTTGACATTGCTTTTATATTGATTGTCGACCATGTCGATATTCTGTACATTGCGATGTTAAAAAGGGCGGTCGATCTAGTCGATTATGTCGATATTTTGTCGACTGTGATGTTATGGGTCGACATATCAATGGGCAACATCAGCAACCACATCAAAAAGAGCAGGATGACATGTATACGGTTGTTTGAGGTGGTGACAACCACAATAATTTATTGTTGATCTTCAAACTGGAACGTGTGCCAGAAAGTATTTTATCAAAATTCACCTTCACCCACGTGATTTAAACAACACTCTACTGGCACGAAACGTAGTCTTGAGGACAACAGAGGGCTATGCTAAAAAAAAAAATTATAATAAAAAAAATAAAAAAACATAAATGATCAAAAAACAACAACAACATGTTGAGGCAGTGAGATATGTTTTTCCGGTGACGTAATCTGTGTTGTTATCCAGGGAACAGAAATCTCTGTACAATGCGCAGGAATTTCCTATCGATATGGTCAAGTTGTTGTTGCGAAGAATCTGCACTACAGACAAATATATTTTCACTGGAATGCATTTAACATTTGCATTTTTGTGGCACATCAATACACGGTATTAAACTGCCGTGGATATTTGGAATGCTTTTCAATTCGATATCCTGATTATAGATTTCAGTCTTCGCGACGGACTGCCTTCACCAAAAGCAAATAACAACAACAACCAAAATGAGGAACGAACTCTGCGGGATAATTGGACAACTGATTCTGCTGGAAAATACTAAGTTAGTATTAGCAAATTTATACCAATAACTATGAACAAAATTGCCAAATAGAATGTTTTCTTTATTTTATCTTTCAGATAAAACATGAAATAAAAAGCGACTTCGTTGTCGTGCTGTAACAACCTGAAACGGAGAACAGCTGACATAAATTTTGGCAGTGTGGAACATTGGGTAATGACAAAATATAACCTCACAGCCAATCATGTCTTGCTCGTGTTCGTGGATGCGTTTATGGGAGTGAAAGTCTTCAAAGCAGCCAGCGTATGTTGCCTTTTCGTTAGGATGAAATAGAAAGCAGCCCAGTCGGGCGACCAATATGGCCAACCTCCGAACATTCTTAGCCTCCACACCGGCATCGTCGGTTCAAAATTCTGTCTGTTTTGTTAGGATGCAACATTACAACCCTGTTTGGGGGGGGTGCATGTTGGCGAGCTCTAGCAAGTAATTGGCATATGTAATTATTCTGAGCTAATTTTGCACCCCAATCTAAAAATAGTTCAATGATTTCCTCTCGAATGTTCAGGCCAAAACTCATTTTCAGGGACTTGGAGCTCTTGGAGCTCGGAGCTCGGAAGTGACGTCATCGCACGCATGCGCACGCACCTGTGGTGCACCCTGTACCCTATATAGCCCGTATACGGGTGCACCACAGGTGTGTGCACATGCGTACAATGACGTCACTTCCGAGCTCCGAGCGCCAAGAGCTCCAAGTTCCGATTCCAAGAGCTTCGAGCTCCAACAGATCCGAGCTCCGTACTCTCAACCGATCCATCCCACAGCGCCGAGCTCTGTAGTTTGTCAAATGGCGGCTTCTGATTGGACAAGAGCTCTATACTACTGCCAGACTGCGCATGCGCAGAACGATGATACTAGGCTACACACCAGTCCAATCCGACGCTACCCCACGAGCCCTTCACTACGAAACCCCACACGACCCATTCGGACCACGGATGGTCCACCTCGAAGCTAAAATTCCATTCAAGTGCCCGTTTTCCACTATTTCCTGTCTGCGCATGCACACCATATCCCCTACTTTCACGACACGCCAAACCAGTCGGACGCTGTCCCACGAAAGCTTCAATATGATATCTCACACGTCCCATTCGGACCAAGAATGGGCCTTCAGTCTCTCAAACACCCCTACGCACCCCTAAAATGGCCGCTTTCGCTACCACTCGTAATGATGACGTCACCAATGACGTCACAAATAACATGAAAATCCCTCAAGTCGTGGTCTACACCACAAGAGCTTCAAGATGACACCCTACACTCCATCTTTGGATGAGATATAGAACCTCAATCTCTCAAATATACCCCTGCGCACCTCAAGAATGACCACTTTACTTACTACACCCCACCTACGCATGTGCAG
>JAVTVY010049199.1:0-23116 GCA_036873755.1 Hanleya hanleyi
AATGGTACTTTATATATTAGTAACGAGCTTGGCCACAGTGCTTTTCTGTTACTGCAGGAAAGGATATTACTCCTAAATTGCACTTTAGTAACGAGCTTGGCCATAGTGCTGTTCTAGACTGAAGACTCTTAGAAGTATCGATGTCAAAGATCAATTGAGGAAATCTGAGTACAGATTGGAGAAAATATTGGTCTAACATGCCACTAAGAAATGCCGCTCAGGGATGAAATGCATATTGAAGAATAAACGAAAAGTACCGCGTGAGAACCCTGCAAATTTGGTCTAAGAATCAAGCGTTTCATGGGGAATAATGTCCGCAATCTTGCCATTCTGTGCCATTTTTTTTCAAACAACAACAATAGGGTAACAAATAATTAACCCTTTCGGTTGCTTTCTATCGCCCAGCTTTTCCTGGTCCATACATCGTGTAAGAAACACGAAATTATGCATACATGATACAATACAAACAATGGCTCTCACCTGATAACTTTTCGTATATAGGTTGGACAATTGGTCATTACATGAATTATCGACCGAATAAAGTTCCCCCGGCTCTCGAAAAGGTTATTTTCTCACTCATTTTCAAACATGAGTAATGTTCTGTCAAGAACCATTTTCGAATATTGAATTGTTCTGTATGGCACCAATAGGGGCTCGAGCTGGGGGACCCCTTTATGGGAGCCCATTCCATAGTCCGAGATTCCTAGGACCCTTCAGTCAGACGGTAGATAATTTCTGGCTGGAGTCAGAGTTCCCTCCCTCCAAAAGCGCAAAATGCTAGCGACCACGGGGTCGCGCGACCTCTAACAGTGAAACTTATTTTTTTTTAAACCAAAACATTCGGCTTTCATACAACACTTAACTCTTAATAAATAGTTTATCTTTATTGTCAGCCCAAATTTAACAAGATCCGTCTCATTCTTCGCCTATTTCAGGGTTAGCAACTTCGAATTCATTTAATTTGCTTCAACGAAACCACAACTGACGCAGTTTTTCATTTGGAATGAGGTAGAAGTTTAATGCGCCAAAACTTGTGAAGAATATGACGAATCTTGATCAATTTGGGCTGACAACGAAGGGCAAGTTTTCATTAATATATGTAAGTTTAATAAGTCTTGTAGAACGGCCGAATATTTAAAAGAAAAATTACTGGGATTTGGTCGCTCCCATTTTCGTTTTTTGTTTGTTTTTTTTTTGAGAGAGAGAACCCCAGCCAGACAATCTGTCGGAAATTATCCGACGTCTGGCTAAAGGGTCATAGGAATTTCGTACTATATCCATTCCAGTGTTCTTTTTCGACGTATAATCACGCTGGAACAGTAGTAAAAAGAATCCAAGTTTAGCGGGTTCTTTTCACTAGGTTTTCTTACATACATAATAATACTTTATCAACTGATTGAGCAGAATGGGAGGAATAAAACATAATAATCTCACCCGAGGAAAGGCTAAATAATCGTTTACTACAGAAACAGAAATAAAGCATCTCATGGAAGTGTTATTACTGAGCGGATGAGAGCGGGGAGAGGTTAGAGCGACGCCGCTTCTTTGTGAGAATTGTTGTTGAAATTTGAAAAAAATAAGCATAACCTGGAAAAGCAAATATGGAAAAAGAATATTAGACAATCTCTTCGTTACATTCAGAATAATAATTGATTAATAAATCATATAAACTCACCTTGACCAAGAACGACAGAGACGATGAATAATCCACGTACAAACTCAGCCAACATTTTCCTTGACTTATCCAAGTATGTAATAAAGCGTGAAGTATAGGTGCTTCAAATGACTGTGAAGAATACAGAACTGTGTAGTAACGTGACAGGTACGAGACTTGAGTCTTTTCGTTTCTGTTACTCTTCTTTGAATTTCTAAAGTTCGCAGCTTGCTTCAAATGACTGTGCAGAATATACACCTTATTCACTGACGAGAACTTGGAGACTAAAGGTACAATCAGGATGTCCCGATATATGAACTATTCTAGGAATATATTTTGCTCATATTTTATGGATGTTCATAGAAACAGCCCAGATATCACAAGGCGTCCATTTGATATTAACAGATACAATGCTAGCTATAGAACCTTTGCTGTGTAGGTGGGCGTGGCTGTTCTTTCTACACAGCTGTAGGCCCTCCCCTTTACATTTCATACCACGAAGTTTTGTCTTCCGAAACGCCTGCGTTTCGGAGATTTAACGGCTGCACATACAAGAACACAGTAGCTGGTGATAATAATATGTACCTCGTTAATCTCCTTGTAGTCTTTTGTAAATTCCCTCCGAGTTAGAACTCTCGATATTCCCTCATCCTTAAGTTATCATCAATTGTTCAAGATTCTCGGGGTTTTGGATAACAGCTGCGAGGCCATTCAACCGTCAGTCATGTAAATTGCCTTTCACGGACTTTGCCGGAGATGGCTGTGTCATTGATCACGAGCCGTGAGGCGCATGCGTGATTGTTCGGGCGAGTTCGATGGCATGCGCACATCGCTATCTTTGTTAGGCTGACATTCAAAATGTGTCTGTTAAACTCGTGAAGGCGTGATTAAAAGATGATATCTCAAGAACGATGAATTATTAAGTATTGAGAGTTGGCAGGCGGCGAGAAGGACCAATGTAGAGGAAAATGATGAGGTATAGTTTATTACTATTCGCTGCCGTTTTATTTCGTGTGCAGTTCAGACATTGGACAATGTCATTCGAAGTTGCATCCGTGGGATGTATTCTGTATAGGAGGACCCTGGGCTGTAGTCGATTACACAGCGATTCGAGACTACAGCCATTCCTGGGCTAATACAATGCAATACTCCCATGAGTACCCAGCCCGAATACCATTCGTATTACTTCCCTTGATTGCATGCTTTTGTCCCCCGCCGCAACACGGCCGGGGGACTTTAAAATGGTTCTTGCTTCTATGTGTCCGTGCATGTCCGTGCATGTCTGTTCGAATGATTACTTCCTAACGCTTTGTTGGATTCTTCCGAAATTCGGCATACGCATTCCCTGCGACAAGATGCCAGTCGGTATCGCATTTCAGCAACATCTGCCTGAAGGTGGCGCCACTGGGTCAAACTGGTTCTTGCTTCTATGTGTACGTGCATGTCCGTGGATGTCCGTGCATGTCTGTTCGAATGATTACTTCCCAAGCTTTGTTGGATTATTGCGAAATTCCGCATACGCATTCCTTGCGACAAGACGCCAGTCGGTATCGCATTTCAGCAACATCTGCCTGAAGGTGGCGCCACTGGGTCAAACTGAATCTCACTTCTTTGTGTCCGTGGATGTCAGTTACAAGCGATAGGAAATGAACTGATTCAAATAAGTTTGACTGCATCTATAGTTTGATAGCTTTCATGTGTGCAAGTAACAATTATATGAACTTGATTTAACCCCGTATAGTGAACAAGAAGTCTATGAGTATTTTTTGTACCCAGCCGCAACGCGACCGGGGACTTCAAAATGGTTATTGCTTCTATGTGTCCGTGCATGTCCGTGGAGGTCCGTGCATGTCTGCTCGAATGATTTCTTCCTTACGCTTTGTTGGATTCTTCCGAAATTCGGCATACGCATTCCTTGCGACATGACGCCAGTCGGTATCGCATTTCAGCAACATCTGTCTGAAGGTGGCACCACTGGGTCAAATGGTTCTTGCTTCTATGTGCCCGTGCATGTCCGTGCATGTCTGTTCGAATGATTACTTCCTAACGCTTTGTTGGATTCTTGCGAAATTCGGCATACGCATTCCTTGCGACAAGACGCCAGTCGGTATCGCATTTCAGCAACATCTGCCTAAAGGTGGCGCCACTGGGTCAAAATGAATCTTGCTTCTTTGTGTCCGTGGATGACAGTTACAAGCGATAACTTCCAAACGCTTCCTTGGATTCTTCCGAAATTTGGCATACGCATTCCCCATGAGAGCCACTGAGTTTCGCTTCTTCATGTCCATTCCAGTTAAAATGGGTCTTGCTCTCTTTGTGTCTGTGGATGTCTGTTCAAATCCTTCACAGGCGGTAACTTCCAAAAGATTTGTCGGATTCTTTCGAAATTTAGCATATGCACTCCTTGTGACCAGACATGGGTTGGTATTGCGTTTCAGCAAGATCCACCTGAAGGTGGCGCCACTGGGTCTTGTTCCAATCTCCTGTTCATGTCCGTGGTTTCCATTCAAATTCTTCACAAGCGATAATTTCCAAATACTTTGTCTAATAGTTAGGCATCCCTAAATGCGTTTGTCATTTGTTCTTCTTTCTTTCGCTTCTCGCTGCTAGTTTTGAATTTCATGTCATTTGCTGTCCAGTCCTTCTATTCCACATCATATGATTTACACTAAAGCTTTTGCAGGAACCCTATTTTTTTTTCAGAAGTATAATATGAAATAACTGGCGGGGAAATTCCTGCAGTACCGAACCCCTGGTTTTTTAATTTCGTTTCATCTTAAATGAAGGACAACATTTTCTTCAATTTTGCTATCAAATAATTGTATCTCACATCATATGATTAACCCTAAAGCTTCTGCAGGAACCATTTGTGTCCACAGTGTAACTTACTATACTAATTACAACTGAGTTCCTAAAGTTAGGGTGCACACTGTGCATATGATTAATTTCCTGAATCGAATTGAATTCCACCTTGTGGTTTTTCGGACTGTGATAGATGATGGCATGCAGTTGTCAGTGTGGTTGTTTCATGTACAGGGAGCTTTCTATGGCTTCCATGTCAGCACACCTACCACTACCCTCAAGCAGAGCATGTCCCCAGTGCGCCGAGCCGCACCCTCTATCTCCCAAACTAGCCATCGCCCGACCCTCATATATTGTGTGTGAGCATATATATCTCCAATATATCTTGGCAGAAGCTGAAATTTGTGTGTTGTTTGCAATATTGGGATAATTGCAACCCCAAAAGGTTTCAATTTATCAGGCACAGACCCATGTTTTTGTATTTGGTAATTGTTTTTCGTGCCAATCCGCGTGGGTGGGTGGCGCCACCTTGGGCCAAGTTAAATTGCATCTCCAGACAATAACTTTTGAAACCCTTAAGGATTCTTTCCAAATTTGGTGCGGTGGTACCTTGTCTCAAGATCTCGCTTAAGAATGTTTTTCATGTTGATAGGGGGACCACCTGAAAGCTAAGTTAAGTGTTTCCAGACAATAACTTTTAAAAATCTGAACCGATTCATTCCAAATGTGGTACCTCGCCTCAATTTCTCGTTTGGCATTGTTTTTCATGCCGATCCAAATATAGGTTATGCCACATGGGGGTAAATTTAAAATTATGTTTCCGGACAATAAATTTTTAATACTTGAATGAATTCTTCCCAAGTTTGGTATACATGTACCTTACCTGAAGGTTTCACTTGGTATTGTTTTTCTTGTCGATCTGCTCATAGGTGGCGCCACCTGTAGGCCAAGGTAAAATTGCATTTCCGGACAGTAACTGTTGGACCGCAATGGATTCTTTTAAATTTGGTATGTGGGTACCTACCCTCAAGTTATCTTATGGGGCCATGTTAATGATGTTATTCTTAAGTTTTACGTTTCTACTTTCTTCACAAATAATGAATGTTTCCTTTACTAAAGATGCAAAAGGCATGCCTCCAATCATATTCGATCGACTGTATCTAGTTGCATATGCATTCCTTGTGACAAGATGTTGATTGGTATTGGGTTTCAGAAAGATCTGCGTGTAGGTGGTGCCACTAGGGTTCTTTCCATTCTTTTGTGCTGCAAGCAATAACTTTGAAATGTTGCTCGAAATTTGGTTTCCGGGCAACTTGAGAACTGCTCATCAAATTCGTCCCAAATTAGGCATGCATATACATTGTACCTTGCCATGAGATGTTGTTTGAGAGTGCATTATCCACTTCTGCTCAGAAAATGACGCAACTCCCTGATGACAAAATCTGAAATTTGTTTTTGGCCAATAACTTGAGAACTGCATGCTCATCGGATTCTTCTCAAATTTAGCATGCATGTACATGTATGCCAGGAGATGTTAAATGGGATTTCCTTTCACTCACTTGCACTTACAGGTGGCGCCACCTGGTGTCAAAATCCCAAATTTGTCTCCGGGCCTAAGATATCGCTTGAGATTGCATTTCGCCCACTTGCGCCTATAGGTGGCGCCACCAGGTGTTAAAATCAAAATTTGTTTTCAGCTATTAACTTGAGAACTGCTCATCCAAATCTCCTCAAATTTAGCATGCATGTATCATGCCAGGAGATGTTGCGTGGGATTGCGTTTCGCTCACTTTTACTTACAGGTGGTGCCACTTGATGGCGAAATACTAGATTTGTTTCCGGGTAATAACTTGAGAACCGCTCGTCAGATTTTTCTTAAATCTGGTATGAATATATCATGACATATGATGTCGCTTGGGATTGAGTTTCGCCCACTTGTGCTTACAGGTAGCACCACCTCGTGTCAAATCTAAATTTGATTTCGCTCATCAGATTTTTCTCCAATTTGGTATGCAGATACTATGCCATGATGTGTCCCTTGAGATTGTATTTAACCGGCTTCTGCATACTGGTGGCGACACCTGGTGGAAAAATCTGAAATTTGTTTCTGGCAATAATTTGACAACTGCTCATCGGATTCTTCTCAAATTTGGTATTCATGTGCCATAAGATGTCACTTGGGATTGTGTTTCGCACACTTGTGCATACAAATCTAAATTTGGTTTCCGGGCAATAACCCCTTTTTCAGATTCTTCCTGAAGTTTGTATGCTGATACACCATGTCATGAGGTGATCCTTGGGATTGCATTTCGCCCACTTGCACCTACAGGTGAAGACACCTGGTGGCAAATTTAAAATTTGGTTTCCAGACAATAGGGTAATGAAGTATAGCAGTTGCCTCCCTCATGTATATCCCCCCGAGACCAACAATGCTAAAAAATATTGCTGCCATTTTGGCGGGGGACTTAGCATCCTCTGGCTGCTTGTTGTGATAGAGTTGTATACGCTCGCTTCGCCTAGACACTCTTCCGTTCTGTGGGCTTTTCTTCTGCCTTCCTCGTTGTTGTCTCGTGTATGACGGATACAACAGAAACGCGGAGAGTTACGTAACCAATGAGGCTACTTGATGTAAATGACTAAGAACGGACGAAGTTAAGCCAATGGAATTGCACGAAATGAATTTGTCTGGTCTCAAATTCCTCCATTTTGTGAGTAATTTGTATTTGGAGCGGTCATATAGAAGCTCTCGGGTTAAGGTATTTCACAAGGGAAGCGGAAAGTTATAGACTCGTTCGTACCTGTCAGATCACCTGGAGCCGGATAGAGCCTGTCATTACAGCCAGGGCCCATCTCGGGTATTGGCCTATACGATACCTTATATAGAATTCTATAACACTTGTGTCTATAACAACCTGCTAACTGTGCATTTATTGAGTGCTTTAGCACATTTGTATGAAAAGTAGTGCAGGTGTTCATTTGGGAGATTCTACTTCACAAGTCGGGTGAGGAAAGAGACGTCTGCTTTCATATAAACCAAAGAAATAAATTAGAAGATGGAATTTCTTTCTCAAGTTTAACTTGTTTCCATCGTGAACCTGATTAACAAAGCTACGCATATAGATATCCACATTATGTTATCAAGGCCCGACTCAGCAGATACACTCGACCACTGATGTAACTTATGTAACAAACATGTATGTATTCTCTCAAATAACCCAAGATACAATCCTCTCTCACCCGACTAAAATATCTTCCGAAGTAGTCACTTGATAAAAAGAATCTCTTACAATCTTAAAATCTATACAGTCGATAAGATTATGTTTCACTGTGAGATCTTCGTGACACGGAATACACCTTGTGACTGGCTTACACCTTGGGACTGGCTTACACCTTGGGACTGGCTTTTTTTTTAGTAAATATTCGTGAGTTAATCGTGCATGGCCGATTGTACATCGCCTGATCATGGCTTGATAGAAACGTTTCTGGCTGTTCAGATGAGTATAGCCTACAGTTTTTTGAACTCATGAAGTTTGTTATTATTCACAACATCCCATAAAGAGTGAAACACCCGTTTCACATAAGTACAGATAGAGGGTGTGCAAATCGCTATGGGATTCCAACAGTATCAACCTCATCATCTAGGGCTGCCTTAGCCATCCTATCAGCCTCAGTATTACCTTTGATGCCAAGGTGACTAGGCAACCAACAAAACACAATATCAATCTGTTGATCAAATCTACAGTCATATAACTGAAGAATATTAAAGATAGTGGGATGAGTCGAAGTTCCACTTTTAATCGCTTGAAGGCATGATAGAGAATCTGGAAATATGAATTATATATTTTTTCTTTTAGTGGACCCAAAGCCTTCCAAACGTAACAAAATAGCTTTTCCTTCTGCAGTGAATAGCGAACTTTTACCTGATAGTCAACAGGCTTTAGTCATGGAATCAAAGATAGTAGCACATGCTACTCGCACCATCTTTAGAACCATCTGTATAAATAGCCTAATGTGATCCGTATTTTTCTCTCAGCAAACCAAATCTTGTGTATACAATAGCTGGCTCGTGTTTGCCTTTTTATATTTCGTTAGTCTAATATATACTTCTGGTTCTGCTAACTGCCATGGTAGAATTGGTAAGAGCTTGTTAGGTAAAATATGACTAAGCTTCGAAGCTCCGAAGCAAATTCTTCTGCTTCGAGATATAAGCTTTCTTTATGGGACGTTCTCAACGCTCCAGCGAGCATCATTCCAATACCAGTGGACCAGTTTTTTTAAGAAAGGAGAGAAAGGATGTCAAAGTTTACCATCTGTTTTCAACATTTCATTATAATATTAATTCATTATAGATTTGAATAGTGTAATAGAAGTAGTATATACGGGAGGGATTGGGCCTTATTTAGGGGTGATAACTCCCCTGACTCGAGAATTTCTGGCCCTAAATAAGACCCAATATGCCTTTTCCACGTACTAAATTGACGTAGCATCTGGTCAGGTCACATCCTGGTCAAATGTCACATTCGGTCGCGTGACGGCCCAACGCGGGAGAGGTCGTGGCTGCCTTTACACTAAAAGACCCCAGCGGCTCTTTACTACTTATCGAATTGACGTCACATCCGGTCACGTGACATCCCGGTCACAGGTCACATCCGGGTCGAAGGTCACTTCCGGTCACGTGACATCATGGACATTTGCGGTATAGGATCTGGCTCTTATTTTCTTCATCTCGAGCTGTAGAACACGATGGGAGATGTCTCGAGGGCATGCGTTGAATTTTTTCGAAAAGTTACTGTGCACATGCGCACTGGGCAAGTAGCGCTGGAGTGGAGATTTTGGGGCAAGCACTCGTGGAGGAGCGTCCAAATGCATGGGTGTGGGGTTGGCATTGACGTCATTCTGCACATGCGCAGTAAAAAAAGTGTAGTGGAATGGACGGTTTGGGGTCGGGGTGGACCATTCGTGGTCCGAATGGGCCGTGGAGGTGTCTTCGTGAAGCTCTCGTGGGAGAGCGTCCAACTGCATGGGTGTGGGGTGAAAATATCGTCTATCTGTGCATGCCCAGACAGAGAATTGTGGGAAAAGGGTATTGGAAGAGACCATTTGAGGTCGAGGTGGACCAGCTGTGGTCCGAATCGTGTAGGGGTGTCAAACTGGATGGGTTTGGGGTGGGAATATCGTCTATCTGCGCGTGTGCAGACAGGAAATTGTGATTAAAGGGCATTGGAAGGGACGTTTTGAGGTCGAGGTGGACACATGGTTTCCAAGTGGTTCTCTTGGGGTAGCGTCGGATTGGACTTGCGGCTAATCCGGTGTCATCATGCTGCGCATGCGCATTCTGGCCGTAGTCTTAGTATAGTGGTGGTAGTGGTGTGTGCTAGTGGTGGAGTGTGTTGGTAGTAGTTACTGTGTGTGGTGGTGGTGGTCGCCAAGGCGGTGGTGTGTGGTGGTGGTAGTGGTGGTGTGTGATGGTGGTACAAGCGGTGTGTGGCGGTGGTGGCGTCTGTACATATAGGGATTACCACGTGTCCTTCATCAGTCCATATGTAATGGTTGACTAAACAACATGTCGTGTTCGTGTACGTTCTGTCGGAGAATCTTCTATCGTCGCAAGACTATGCTTAGACACACTCAATGCAAGCACAACCAAGAGACACCGAGTCCGTCTATCAAGTGAAGTAGAGCATCCCTATACGCTGAAGGTGAGCGGCCCGCCGGAATGTGGAAAGTCGTCCTGGGTGATGAAGTTCTTAGAGGAAGGTGTGGAAACCCCAGCCCCAGCTCCGACAAGCGTTGTATGATGCTATAGCCAATGACAGTCCGCGTACTAGAATACGCGATTACAGAATGTGAGCTTCGTCCCAGGAATTCCTCACGAAATAGACGAACCATATTACTTTGATTCCGAGCAGACCAACGTTGTAGTACTATATAACCGGATGAGTGCAACCAAGGATAATTCGAAAATCGCGCACTTATTCACCAAGTCACATCGCAATATGTCCGTCATCTATTTGATCATCGACCATTTCATGCAGGCGTTTCAAGGGGCGACAAGTCGTCCGTACGGTTAACTATTCGCAGACTTAAAAGCTCATACTCCCAAAGTTCGCCGGTTGACGACCCACCTGTTACCCGCCGAGGGATCACCACAACGTCATATACTCCTACACCATCCACCGAGTCCACACCTGACAGCACCCGTCCAGCAGCTGCAACCCACCCACATACAGCGGGTCCCCTCCATACCATCACTCCAGGAATATCACCCAATCGTATAGGGCCAGCCCAAACTCGTACTAGGGAATGAACACAATGTAAACTCGAGGCTATGGAAGGATTTGCTCAAAGAAAGTATGGACGCCTTTGATGGGCGAGACGTTGGGGACCACAGAAAAACAAGTTTCACCACAAAGGGTATTCGAAAGAAGCCGCAATTTTAGCCCTTATCACATTGGCACCCAGACTACGACGAGCTTTACGTCAGCAGTATGCTGACGTCGTCACCCATATAAAATTGCTGACAAGGAGCCGGTCCATATGGAAATCGAAAGAACAGTGTCGATGTTGGAAATCTCGGTCATGATCTGGAAAGCGGTGCATACCATAGCAATAGCTCAGAAAAAGCACCTGTTTAAACGCATCGTTAAGATCAAAAGCGTCCACAGTTGACTTATGAGTAGCCCACACGGCACCATCTTTCTTATTTCACCATCAGCATTACAGAGTCCACGTCCCCTGATGTAAACTTTGAACCCGACAAAGAGGATATTCTAGACGACGCGTTACGTCAAGCCACCGTCCAATGCATAAGGCGTTGGGATAGAACGTCAAGGTGTTGAGACGGACGTTGAGGCGTAAAGACGGGCGTTGACTGGCGTCACCGCATTCGGTGAATTAGTGTCAATTCCATGAATTATCTATGGGATATCTTCTGAATTATTTCACCAGGGCGATTTCACGTAAACGACTTGCTCGAAGCCCTCTCATCGCCTGGACATTTTACGTCGTCACACACGCCATGAAGTGCCCACGTATACATGTGCAGTGTGTGATATAGCCTTTAAACATTCCAGTCAATTGAGACGTCACCAAAGTGTCATACACGGATCACGCTCTCCACTCTCGAGAACAGATATTTCAGAGCCGATGGAGATTGATCCCAGTACCGAGGAGCCCTTCCATCTCCCTTCCCTGCATTTTCGAATGGAAGAAGCCATGGAGGTCGACCCGCCACCCCGAATTGTAGAGCCGATGGAGATTGATCCCAGTGTCGAAGAGCCCTTCCATCCCCCGTTCCTGCCTGCCAATCTGGGGAGTAAGAGCTCGGAGCTCCAGTATCCTGGATTGCCCGTAGACGCTTAGGACAAACGGATCAGAGCGAACATGACCGAAAATTGAACGTTATGAAATGGCGGCTTCTGATTGGACAAGAGCTTGCGAGAATTGTAAACATACCCAACGCGGAAGGGATAAAAATATGATTGACCTGTCATCCTTGTTGTTGTTGTTCTCTCATCTGTCTACATCATGGCGTCAAGGCGTTAAGGCGTTCAGATAGGACGTTAAGGTGTTGAGACGGGCGTTGAGGCGTAACGACGGGCGTTTATGGGAGTCACTGCATTTCGAGGAATTAGCGCAATTCCATGGAATATGTATCAGATGTCTTTTGAGCTATTTCACCGGGGAGTTGAAGCGTTGAAGTGTTGAACATGGGTCATACATGCTCTTGGTGCGAAAGCATGTTCACCAGACGTTACGATATGATGCGACACCAGAAGAATATAGATGGGATTGGAGACTCCGAGGAGCCAAATCAGCAGGCAGATAATGATACCGAAACAGAACTACTGAGAGTCTATTCACCGATACCAAGATTTAGACCTCAGATAGTCAGCCTACGTCTCAGGACAGTGAGGATGAACCTACTTTTTGGGATCGTATTGTGCATGAAGCTATTAATACTCATGCTGTGGTAATCGAAGACACCGGACAGGATAACTTACAACAGGCGTAAATCCAAATGCGCCCGAACATCAGGAAACAGCCATGGTCATCTATGAAGAGTATAGCCTACTGCCGCTTGAAATGAAAGGTGGCCCACGCACCGATTCAACATGAAAACCAAGCGTCGTTTGGAAAAGGATATGGGGTAACCACCCACTGAGACCCTGGATAATGCGATCAGAATGCGCAAGCAACTGTTTCAGAACATGCTGCCTCAACGGTATCCTGGACTGAGAGAAGATTGAACTTTCTCAGTGAAGGCTCCTGATTCGAAAAGAGCGTCCAAGGAAAGGTAAACATACCCGACGCGGCTTCCCCAGCGTTGGTATGATGTGCTGGAGGGGATAGAAAAACGATTGACCTGTCATCCTTTTTGTTGTTGCTGTTCACTCATCGGTCTACATCATGGCGTCAAGGCGTTATGCTAGGGCATTGAGGCGTTCCGATATGGCATTAAAGCGTTAAGTTAGGGCGGCAAGGCGTTACTGAAAAACGGTCCACAAAGGTCACAGGCCAAATATATCCCCACGAAAGCTTCACAAGGATACCCCAAACCGTCCATTTGGACCAAAGATGAGTGTGATTGCACAAACATGTCATTGCCCACGTCCATCATGATATCTTTCGTTATTACTGCCCAACTGCGCATGAGTAGCAGGATGGGACTTCCAACAAAAACCATATCATTCGTCGTCTACATGATTAGAGCTACAAGACGACACCGCACGTTGTCCATTTGGAACACGGATGGTCCATCTCTACCCCAAATACCTTCCTTCACACCCCTAAAATGCTCACTTTGGCTACTGATCGTACTGATGACGTCACCATTGAAGTCACAGATGACATGGACATCTTTTAAGTCTATACCCCAAGAGCTACAAGATGACACGCCGCACTGTCCATCTGAACCAGGGATGGACCATCTCTACCTCAAACACACCCAAGGCACCCCCAAAACGCGGCCAGACTGCGCATGCGCAGAATGATGAAACTGGACCAGACACCAATCCAATCCGACGCTACCCCAAGAGAACTTCACACTAATACTTGCCACGACCTATTTGGACCAATATGGGTCCACCTCTACCTCAAAACGACCCTTCCAATGCCCCTTTCCCAAAATTCCCTGCTTGGACATTCCCAGGTATACGATATTACCACCCCACATCCATCCAGTTGGACGCTCCCCCAATAGAGTTACACACTGATGATACCTTCCACGACCCATTCGGACCACGGCTGGTCCACCACGAACCCAAGACGCCCGTTCTAATGCCATTTTCCTATTGCGCATGCGCAGAAAACGTCCATCCACACCGATCCAGTTTGACACTGAACCACAAGTGCTTCACGATGACACCTCACACGACCAAATCAGACCATTATGGGTCCACTCATACCCCAAAACGTCCACTCCAGCGCTACTTGTCCAGTGGGCATGCGCACATCAACTTAAAAAAAAAATTTACGCATGGCTTAGAAACTCCTTCCATAGTGTTTTACAGCTCGAGAGGCCGCATCCTATACCACAAATGTCAGTGAGTTGGTTCCCCTTTGGGACTATGTCCACTGCACCAGAATGGACCTAACATGTCCTCTCCTGCGTTCGGCCGTCACGTGATTGAAAGTGACCTTTGACCCCCCAACCTCGGGCAAGGGTCAAGCTTAATTGTGAACTACGTGCGGATTCAGGACAAGTTTATGCCCCAGGGATTGGGGCTCTCACACGTTTCCGATACTTTTTATGTTGGGATTCAGTTAACATTTCTCTAAATTACCTAGGGACGGGACATTAACTGTATTTGGTTGAGGTTTAGGTGAGGAATCATCTCAATATTTTACCCCAGGGGGTAAGGCATTGAAGCATTTTAACAACTCTCATTCGTCAAGTCCCCACTAAACCCCAAGGTTGGGGGGGGGGGGTGTCGCTTGAACTACCAGACGAGCATGTTCGTGGACGTGTTTCAACTTTGAGGCCAAACACAAACACATTGAACTAAACTTGGTTGTTGATGATCACGAACTTGGATCAAGTGAGATAAAACATGAAAGACAAACCCACATAACTTCATTGATGACCATTTGAAATAAACTTACCAGATTTGTTGTTGTTGTTTGTTGTTGTTGTTGTTAAGGAAGCACATCTGACGAATTATTCACATACGTTTGTCCAAAAAGTGTCCATTGATGACATCGATATTCATTGAAGGAAGAACGACCAGAAGCCGTCAAACACCCCAACAGAGAAAATTAGGATCTGAAATTGGCGGTTCTTGCAGCACGAGACCTCTTAGCACGAGAAAAGCGGGAAGTCATCCGATTGGCTGATGGACGTCCAACTCCATCTTCAGCGAAAATTCTAAGTACCCCAATAACAACTTCAATAGCAGAACATTTAATGATACTAAAAGATCATCTACGTGGTTGATAGTTCATAATACATAAGTAGTATTCGTGTCTGACCTCTTTCACCAACAGATATCAAGTATACTTCATGACTTTATTGCCACATCGCGAGCTGCATCATCTTGCAACAACTACAACAATACACACGCAAAATATAGAAGCGCCACCTACAGGGAGGACAACCCTTAGGAGAAAATCCATGGGACGCGTTTTTGTTTCAGAAACTGAATATTTCATTTAACTTATTCAAATTTAAGTATATTACTTCATTATTAACAAAAATGGTATGTTTGAAGGATAGTGGAATATTTTTACTAATTTGATTTATTTAGATTTTAATTTCGATTTTGCTTTTCTAAAAAAAAAATCAATTTGTTTTTACTCCTGAGGAAGGCAAATCAATATTGTTTCAAATCACAATTCCTAAAGTAATAAACAGGCAAAAAAGCATTTAGTTGTTCTTGTTAAGTCTAGCTTATATGACTAGTAATTTATTATTTCTAAATAAATAATATTACAACACAATCCTGGGCTAAAGATTGTGCTCATAATTTTGTTAACAGTTTGCATTCTACATTTAATGGCAAGTAATTAAGATATTTCCATTTATAGAAAAATACTTCAAGTTTATATTTATTATAGCAGGTGGACACAAAATGCTGGAAAATCGCCCTCGTTCACTTTCTTCATTTTTATCACTATACAATGCAGAACTATTCATCGGAAAATTCAAGCAAATTCCATCACAATTATATTATGTGTGAAACGACATGTAAATGCAACATGTTTATTGACAGATTTACTGCCAGGAAATGATGCCACCAGCGTAAAAAGAAATTAAAGGAAGCTGACTTCCGACTAGGCTATTTAAATGTGCTTATTAATATGTACAATGTAGATATGGGTGACTGGTCACAAAATCAAATGTTCAATTATAACAGATTCAGAATGATAAATTCACAATCAAAATGCTTGATTCTTCAAACCAGCTTAAATGTTCTGAATTATGTGTTTGTAGCAAATAAAGCTGGCATTTCTAAGGATGCAGAATTGCGTAATATACAATAATAAATGTTAGAAGATGGGATAAACTTTTAGGTATATTTAATATTTGAGCATACACGTAGGAATTTAATCAGACTGCTGGATAAATGACGTACAGTTTAGGTATAAAAACTCTGACTCGAATCGTTTTCCATATGTATATTTAAGGTACAGTATCTTTGTTTTCACATTCTCATGTTTTAATGGGTACATAATGGTTATACCTGGACATTAATTATTTTACTCTGGGTACATAAAAAGTACATGATGATTACTGTTTAGGTACCAAAACTCTGAATCGAATGATTTTCCAGGTATATTTAAGGTACAGTATCTTTCTTTTAACATTCCCATGTTTTATTGGGTACGTATTGGATATATATTGACATTAATTATTTTACTCTGGGTACCGTACATCAAAGGTACATAATGATTATTATTTTTATACGAAAAACAAATCAAGTACAATTTAGATACTTTAAAGGTACATCGATAGAAAATCTAAGTCCTGGTAAAGTACACTTTAAGTACCGTACACAAAGTCGTTTTCGAACTCCTCAAAGTATTCATTAGGTACACATTTGGTATATCATAGGTATAAATTTTGGCCTGTCATTTCGGTAAGGGTGAGGCTTCACGACAACACGGCTTGGTTTTTATAGTGTATTTCTAACCAGCAGCATATTTCTTGGCCCCGTGGGGCTTCCGGGGATTGATCTGGGATGTTGTTCTGCACACCGCAGGTCATCGTAAGAATAGGCCTTAGCTCCTCAGGCAGCTTGTCGTAAGAGGCGACTAACTGAGGCACCTGGGGTTCCCGGGTGTAAAAAGGAAAAGGACCCCACCCGTGTGGTTCCCGGATGTAAAAAGGAATAGGACCCAATGTCGCGATATGACTGAAATATAGTTGAAAGCGGCGTTAAATCATATTCACTTACTCACACACTCGTATATTTCTTGTTTGTTTTGCAATTCTGGCGTTCGGCTATCAAGTCATGCCTTCGTGCTAGTGGTATTCCGCAGTAGGGAGTCTCGCGGGAATAGATTGGTTCGATCAGGAGATCACAAACAGCATTTTGGAAAAGCAATCTCTTCTATTTCGCTTTTAGCGCTCATCTGAATCATTCTAATGCTACCTACATAATACGTATATGAGTAAATTTTTCATGAGATTTGATGGCGATAAATATCAAATTAAATGAGAAAATAACTGCCAAATTTTAATCTCAATTCAGATTGAATTGCCTGTTGGTTACGGTATGTTAATTCACCTATAGAGATCAATACATGTTGATGTATGTGTTCCTGTTGCTAAGCTGTTAATGTAAATTAATACCGGGCTTTCCCTAACTAATATAAACAAATGTATATGAAGATTTACTTCCTAATGTGGCACTATGAAACATTGATATAGCCAGGCCCTTGCAGGCGCGGACGCGGTTATTGTGTGATTCGTAACTCCCATACTAAAATCGATATAAACATCGTCATGTTTTGTTCGCATCATTGGTGTTATTCTTCCATCGTGTCTGAATATAACACCGGGTAATTTTGATTTCTATAACCATATATTGATGTTTGAAAGTCGAGGACGCCTGGCCAATGAGAAAGTTCTCATCTTTGGTGTGGAACTGAAGTCTGCCCATTTTGTTTGACCGCCTACTTTGGAGATTGTCAAAAATCAATCGTTAACTCTGCATAAACGTTCTTTTCTGCAGCGTGTATGACAAACTGAAGTTTACAAAATGACTATCATTACTCTGTGATATTGATAATATATCACGGTTGAAAGAACTTTGTTATTGTATCCATATAAAACTCCTGTACAGTTGTTTCATGTACTGGGACTCAATCACGTAGGGAGACGTCATAATGTATTCGTGTGACCTTTGACCTTTGATAGCTTCAGCTGAAACCATTTTCTGACCTAGACGGGGTTTGACCTTTTGGCCTAAACATAAAACAGGGTTCTTCTTTGTCACACATTCGCTGTGGGTACCAAATCTGTGTACCAATTCATAAATTGGAACTCGAGATTTTCCTCTCTCTTTTTCAGATGTTTTGGTTGAGTAACCATGACCTTTCATCTATTGACCTCAACAAAATCAATAGGCTGAGAGCTTTTCCCCAGCTATATCTTCATTTGGAGTGAATAGCCGTGAAACCTGATGACATTTTATCCTCATTTCTGTCCCATGATATACTGTGTATCCATGACAACTGGATGAACGTTTACACCTGTTTTGTCGAAAGAAGGCGGATTTATACTTCACTTATTCTCACAAAGTAGCTCTGATCAGTGATGTCATCAGCTTCAAGTTCCATTGAATCAAATTATTGTTTCAACGGAAAAGCGTCTCACACATACACACACACACACTCACGCACACACGCGCACACGTACCCGCCGCGTCGCACACACAGGAATACACCGTTCAAATTTAATACTTTGATACAGCATTTTAAAAAAATGGTATAGCTAGCATAGATTTTATACAGCATATATTGCTGAAAAGTTATAAGAAAGCTGTTAGATTAAAATATTATAGACGCTCGACGATTCCGGTATTTCAGAACAAACAAGGGGAATAACTGTGTTGTTCCAACGGAGGCGCGCGCGCCTGTTGTTCTGACGGCGCACGTAAGAATATAACTATTTTTCAAGCAACCTCAGCAGGGATAAAAGGGCCTAGAACGGGTGAATATTTGCTTCCGCGGTAACACTGATCAGTCGACTAAAATTGCGCACTAGAATATGTGAGTGAATCGGCTTGCGACTATATCTCGTGGTTGTTTCACACGATATAATCTGATTGATCCCGAACTCTTTTCTCGTTATCTGCGTTATCTGTTTGACGTATATATCAATGTTTATGTCGTGGTTTTGAACGCGACGCCAAATTATTAATGTTTTCAATTAGCATGTGCTGCAATGATGATTGTTTTTCGTGGTTACAACATAGGGCCCTGTCATAATGACTGTCCTCGGTACGATAAAACTGAAATGGCGTAACGAATCCATTCATGAATGGTCAGGCTCTAGGGGGCGCTGTAGTTTGGTGAGCCTCTCTTTCAAAAAAGAACATAAATAACGTACTGATGTTATAATAGGTCCCTATTCAGTTAAGTGAGTGAGTAAATATGACTTAACGTCGCTTTCAACTATATTTCACTCATATCACGACAGTTTGGATCCTATTCCTTTTTACGCCCGGGAACCCCACGGGTGCCCCAGTTAGTCGCCTCTTATGACAAGCTGACTGAGGTGCTAAGGCCTTTACTTGCCTCGACGACACGCCAGGCCATCCCCGGGAGCCCCACGGGGCCCCCTATTCAGTTGACCCTTTGGGAATATAATACTTGCATATCTATTATACTTGGATCATACATGAGCAAACGGCGTAAATGAAATCGGTTAGCAATAAGCTTGACATCCTAAAGTTTGAAATTTCCAAAGAGCACTAACATAATATACTGGTCGCAATTTATTTTACCTTTTGTCACTTAAACGAAGCGTTTGCCGCTTTCTGGAAAACATGAATACGCAAATAAATATAATTTTCATGAGATTTGTCGACGACAAACGCTAATAATCAAATAACTAATGTAATTGCTATTCAAAATTTAATGCCTGCCTCTCATGTCCTGTAACACTGTACACTGGCTCTGAGTATCATTGTTCGGTGTATATACAAATTGGATTAAGTTCGTGTTTCCGAGCTGTTAATGTAAACTAGGACCGTCGTTTCATAGTACGTAGAAGAAAATACTCTTGGGGATCGTTATTATTTCCTGAAGTGGATTGGTGAAATACTGACAAGGCAGACACAGACGTACTATTTGTCTAACCTGATACAACCCATTAATAAAGAACTAATTTGTTCATCCATATATTTGGCGCTGAGCTGCTATAAATCTCCATAGTTCCCAGAACAATATTTTGATGTTTTGAAGTTGATGAGAAAAATGTCCTGTTGAATTCGCGAGCTATCTTCCTCGAATTGTCCGCCATGTAGTAGTCAAACTTCGGCATGCGTTCCTCATTATATTCAGTGTCTGTGATATCAAAGCAAAAATAGATAGATAGCCTCTGACATATTCAATTGTCAATTCATGAAATAATGTTTCCGTAGGCGAGCCTAATTGCTATTTGACGCACGGTTAGCGAGGGAAAGTTTATGAGGAAAAGGGCGAAGACGGCGCCTTAAATTTCATAAACATTCCCATACTAAACGTACGACAAATATCCATTGAGCACGCGTATGGAAACATTATGTCCATCCTATAGCACTACCTACATTTGAACAAAAGGTTGAAAACTATTCTAAGATTTGTCAAACTTCTCCTCCATTTGACATATTTCTTGATGCGCCTCCCAGCTTGCTGGCAACGCCAAGTTCGATGAATGAGTGTATATGGTCTCACATTCAGGAGTGATTCTACCACCTGGGCCAAACTTTGAAACATCCCCTCTCCTCTAAGTATGTTTACCCCTAATTTCTTTAAAAACATCTAAGATGACCAACAAAAATGACATCACAGACATCTAGAAAAGCAAAGAATTTTGAAGAAATATGACGAAAATATCATTCTTGCAATCTGATTTTGCCTTGGATCTGCCCATGATCCTCGAGGGGTCCAAGGTTCATGCAAATAGACTCAGAATGACCCCAAAATGATAAATTACAGTCACGAAGTTTCAGCTAATAATGTGTTGTCGTTCAAGAGGGAATAGTAGACAGTTTGATAGCATGATAATTGTTAATCAACTTCAAGAGGAAAACTACAGATAACCTTGAGATAGATATTCTATCGTGTTTATTAGTTTGCTTATTCGATGCAGACGTACAATTATACCATTCCCCACCCGCCTTGGAAAATAGAATCTCTCAAATGAATACACGCGACGTCGTAAGGTAACGCGTGTAGCTTTCTACAATAACGTGCTAAAACGTCCCAGATATACGCACGGTTTAGCTGGGTGAAAATAAGCTCAAGTGTTATGGAATGTGTTATCTACTTGTTAAACGGTTGTAAAATCAGGAAAACCAAATACACTTTATCGAACCACACCAAGGAAAAATACAAACAACTACAGTGTACATGTATGTGTGTTCACAAATACATTTTAACAATATTAACAACCAGTTAAAGAACATGCAAACAGATACAGTGTGTATATGTGTGTACACAAACATACTTTTGAACAATATTAACAACCAGTTAAAGAACACAAACAGATACAGTGTATGTGTGTACACAAATACACTTTAACAATATTAACAACCAGTTAAAGAACACAAACAAATACAGTGTATGTGTGTACACAGATACACTTTAACAATATTAACAACCAGTTAAAGAACACAAACAGATACAGTGTATGTGTGTACACAAATACACTTTAACAATATTAACAACCAGTTAAAGAACACAAACAGATACAGTGTATGTGTGTACACAAATACACTTTAACAATATTAACAACCAGTTAAAGAACACAAACAGATACAGTGTATGTGTGTACACAAATACACTTTATCAGTATTCACAACCTATTAAAGAATACAAACCACCACAGTTTATGTGTGTACACAGATACAATTTATCAATATTCACAACCAATTACAGAATATAAACAACTACAGTGTAGGGGAGATTGGGGTACACTGGGACATTTTTCACCTTTTCGCAAAAATCTCTGTTATTATTGTCCGGTAATGAAGCCTTAAATACCCTCGTTATAACTTATACTTATTATGACATAGTCACACACAAAAAAATATCTGTTATACTTTCTCCAGAATTATGTTTAAAAAACGTTAAAAAAATGTGTCCCAGTTTGCCCCACTATGGGGTACTCTGGGACACCCACTGGGGTTCGATGGGACAATAATCAAAATACATTTTATAAGAAGTATATACTAATATGTTTCATAGTAGTTTAGAAGATTCAACAGCGGTGGTTAAGTTAGTTGCTGTTTTAGGTCCCTGCTTTACGTAAAATATTTCCCAGGAGCCAAATTTGAGGAATGTTTTTTGTGTGTGATTCTCATCCCAACGAAAGCATTTGACTTTGAAAGTTTTAGTAAAACTCATCAAACCTGATAGGATTAGCAAATACTACCATCTAGGAAACAAAATAATGCACTTTGATGTCATTTTAGGATGAAAGAAAATTCCCCCATTTGATTATTATTGTCCCAGTGGGCCCCGGCAAAAGTGTCCCACTCTGCCCCAGGTGAATGATATATTCTTTTTTTTTATGACAAAAAACTAATACACACAGCTGAGATACTAAATCGATATAATAAAATTGTACCTTTGTCCATCCTCTCTCAGTAGTAACAAAACAGCAATGAAGTACTGCTAAAAACTTCTCATAACGAACTTTCATCCTCAGTCCTAAAAATTTACTTGGACTGCTCAAAAACAGTTTTTGTGTCCCTAATTTTTTTACCAATGATAGATTTTACTTGTAATCAATATAGAAGTTGTATGGGGGTGATAGCTTTCTGCCGATAGTAATGTTATGTGCATCTTTTTCTTAACATAAGAGCTAGACGGCTTGTCCCACTGTACCCCATGTCCCACTGTACCCCATGTCCCACTGTACCCCAATCTCCCATATGTGTGTACACAGAAACGGGAGGTAACGAGGACTATCAAAAAGGGAATCTGATCGCCAGTCAAAAATTTATTCTGGGTGAATCTGCCGACAAACTGAACAGGTTAGGACCAACCGTCACAGTTCGGTATATCAATATCTGATAATAGTTGGAATATGACACTAATATCTATTCGCATCTCTGAAAAAAACATTGGCGAGTTTACATTCAGGGTTTTGCATAAATTAATTTATTTAAAAAAAAAACCTCAAACGCGCAAGTTTTGCTACTCCCCCGGTGTATTTTCTTTGAAAAATTGCTACCAATAATTAATCAGTAACATGAAAAATTTCCTTAATAAATAAGGTACACACCACAATATCTTATATCAAATCGACTGGCTATTATTCTATTATTAAATATAAAATAAATACAGTGCATAATCTTCAGAGTTAAATTTATGTTATTTGCCCATATCCCCGGAAGTTTATTCGAGAGACGCTGCTCGCGAGTGTTGTCGACTGCATGGCCCAGCCTGCTCTTGTGTAGTTCACCTATATACACTATCCCTGGATGCTGCGCCTGAGAGGTCGGT